>VYZQ01042122.1:6365-21131 GCA_013400655.1 Mystacornis crossleyi | reverse complement strand
AGAAGACCAGCTGGAGAGGATCGTCAAGACACCAGTCGGACCCATGGAGCAGTGATATTCTTTTATTCTGTCTCTGTCACTCCTTATCCCACTGCCTGTCTTCTATTTCTTTCTTTCTCCTTTTCTTTTTTCTTTCTCTCATATTTACTATACAATAAAACCCATATTGTCACTGGCATATGGTCTCGTTTGCACCTTAATTTGGGCAGAGGAATTTCTAAAGAACCTTAACAATAATTGGATCCTAACACAGGTGATCCAGCTCTGATATTAAAAATGATATAAAATAAAGATTGTCACATCCAATCATCACGTGTGTTGTCTGAGAGGTTTATTCCTGCTCTACGTGTTCTAGCACTCTGAACTAAAATTATGGATGATGGCTCAACTTACAAGCACTGCTAAGCACGAACTTTTTTCTGCCACCTCTTGATGACCCCTTGGTCTACTTATTTAATCTTGTAGCAGCTTAACATAGTTTTGGCTTGGGCAACTTCAAGCATAGATCAGACAAAAAAATGATAGCCTACTGCACTAAAATTTTCTTCATCCACTGGCAAGACTGCAGAAAGTATAGTGAGTATGGACCAGCAAAAAATAGAGCAACCATGTCTCAAAAAGACTATGCCAGACAAATATGAATACCAAGAGCTTATTATATAAATAGAAAGATATTTTTAAAAGACTAAAACCAAGTCCAAATTGTAAAATGTTTTCTATTCTGAAAAATAAATATTATAAAACTAGGCAGATGTATGGATTTTAATGACATCAAATAACACTAGTAAATCAATTTTGGAATTATTTTCATATTTTGGGGTGTAAAGAGCTTTCAAAATCATATTATCCTAGGTTATTCGCATAACAGTTATTAGTGTTTTCTCTGAAGAGCACAATAGCAGAGCTCTGAGACAGCTGTCATACTGCAACCCCCAGTACAAAGCTTTTCTCATGTTAAAACCCTCCATGCGCTAAGCTCCAAATTGAGAGGAGCAATTTTCAACCACCAAAGTCTTTTCTATTTTTGTCCCTTTTAAGCTCTTTAACCTGCTACTGCCTTAATTCCAACCAATAAAAATAATCTTGATTGATGTGACCAACTTTAATTTGGTGAGGGGGGAGGGCAGAGAAAGGGAGCAATTTCTAGAAAATCTGCAAACTCACTGTAGTAAATTGGCAGTTACTGTGACAAGAAAAAAAGGAGAAACATTGCAGTGTGATTCCACTCAAGGCATTTGTTCCCCTTTATCTAGGAAGAAAACAGGTTAAGGGTAATAAATGTTTTCCTAGTCAGGTAGGTTAACTGATGTATCCCCAGATATATATTTGTTTATTGACTAAATTACCAAGAGAGGGGCCAGTTTCAAATATCGAAAAAACAGCAGAAAACTGAGCCTAATAACCACGATTTTAAAAATTCTTCTCTGCAGTTGGATAGCACTTATTTTAATTTGTTCAGGGCATAAAACCTTTAACTGCTCAAGACTCTGCTAGCTTCTGCTTGAAGTAAGCTAGTGATTTTGTTTTCCTTAGAGCTGGAGACTTCTACCAGACCTTGTTTAAAAACATAATCCTATTTTGAAATTAGAACAAAATCTGATAAGCTCTGACATGTTTTTAAAAGCTATTCTCTGTGTTCTACTTTAAACTTCAATGTTACTGGAGGGGGCCAGGATGGAGAAATAAAGCAAAATTTAAAAAGGAAGACATCACTAACTTGCCTTTATCTTTTTGGTTTTCCCAGTCAGGTTTAGTTTCAATATTTATTGACATATTCAAAGACAACTATATTTTAGAAATATGGGTGTTTGGGTGGACGGGCAAAATTCAGCTGAAAATGAATTGTGAAGAAATTGAAAGTATAATTGCATATAGATATGGATCTGATTTATCAGAGATTTAAACATGAGTAAAATCAATTTTTGAAGTGTTAAAATTGCTCTTCATGCTAGAGAATTAACTAATTAAGTCTCTGAATGATTTTAGAATAATAAAAAAAAGATAATGTGTTAAAGGTATGCAAGCATCATAAAAAGGAGATGCTTATTCATAGCAAATATGCATTTTTATTTTGCCTCCCTTCTCATATAATAACAATAATATTAGGGATTTCTATGAATCTTGTCTACATGAAATTGGGCCTCAGAGTCCTAGCCATGGAGCAGAATCTAGTAGTTGCTCTACACATGAAGCGTTTTTGACTCCCAAAGGACTTACTTTGCCTCATTATCTCCAGTGAAAGCCAGTGGGAGCACACCAGTTGAAACTTGGCTTTGTGTGATGCCAGACACGGTGTAATCATAGAGTCATAGAACCATAGAACAGCCCAGGCTGGATAGGACCTTGCATGTGGTCCAGCCTTTCATGGTAAAGGGAGCTTAGCTAAGAGGCTTATTTACTATCTTTCGTTTCCAAGCCTAACTCTTGATATTCTGCATCACATGTTGGTGCAGTCGTGGCTCCTGCTAGGTATTATTCAAAGGATTGATAATAGCAGGATGGAAAATTACAGAAACAGGATGCAAAACAGCAAGATGCCACAGAGAATTGAAATATGTTTTTAATGATTAATTTAAACACAAGGATCAAGCAAGTTTAATGGGAGATGCATGTTTTCAACATCTGCTACTTCAAATATCCATTTCAGCCATATGTATGTGAAAAAATGTAGAGACAAAGATTTCCTTTAGAGAATCAAACCATTCAAGCTAAAGGGGAGTGCAAGGCATATTTTCTTTCAACTGAAAAACCTTGTCTGGCAACTTGATGTTGCCTACCAAAGAAAAAAATAAAATAAAAATCTACCAATTACAAATAATGTTTGGAAATTTAATATGGAATATTTATCTTTCAGAATATTAACAAACCTGCAAAGATCAAGAGAATATGATGGTGGCACACAAATTACAGAATAACTACTGATCATAGAAGGGAATAAGACACTAAAAATTTAAAAATGCATATTGATAATCAGATTCACACCACTGAAATTATTCTCAAGTGTAGATTTTCCGATAGGGATTTGACTAAAGAATTGGGATAGCACAGATTTGTGGAAAAAAATTTTAAAGAATTAAGATTTAGTTTGGTAATGTGAGAAAATTATTTTTATTGTAGTTACAAATATTTTTAAAAGTTGTAATTTAAGTAATTTTTACTTGCTCTCACAATATCGTTTTAAAATTTTAAAAGATTCAAGTAGATTCATTTTGAATGGGTAACCATTCTTTAAAACATTCCACAAAATTTTTAATCTTATGAAGACAAGCATAAATTAAAAGAATTTTAAGCAAAAATTTCTTCATATTATGAGATTTCCAAAGGATGCAAGATGAAGACAAAATCTTTAATTCTTGGCTCTCACGTATTGACAATGCTCCCACTCACCAGTTCAGCTGGTGTATTGAAGGAATACATTTGATCTCCTCAGTAGTTTGCTCCTCATAGAGATGGACAATGAAATATGTGCTACGTTTAGAAATGATCAGAGCAACTGTGACTTTGTTATCAACAGCTGCAAGATGTACCAATTAAGCACGTCTGCTACCATAAACTAAGTGTTGGACAAGAACTTAAACCTTCTTAATTCTACTGCTTTCCTGATGTTTCTTGATGCTATGCTGCTCCTTGAGGAAGGTAGGATGTATTATTTTCTTCTCTTCACTCCTCCACCTCACCAGTCACTTGTCATGGTCTCTTTGATGCTATGCAGATTAACTTATTTCTTCGATCATATTCAGGCTTTATCGCATCTGCCATAGACTGCTAGTCTGCCATTCTCTCCTACTTGCTATGGTTTTAAGAATACCCTCATATAAGTTTTTATTTTAATTAATTTTTTCCCCATCATATATTATATTTTATGTGAAAGTACAGGTTTGATACTAGTATTCCATTGTATCTTTACTCTGTGCTTCACACACTTAGGGTATGACTGCTTTGTGGTTTTCGGTTTAAGGATCAGATGGATACGGCTTATGGTTTTTGGTTTAAGGATAAGATGCAGATGCAGATAGTGGGCCTATTTCACAACCCAGGTAGATCAGTAAGTTTTTGTAAAGATACCAAACTTCAAAAGCCATTTTCCTTCATGCACATTTTCTTCTACACATTTTCTTCATTCTTTGTGTATTGTGAGGATACCCAGATGATTTTGAGATATATTGTTAGGAATGTAGCTGTAGAAAGTCCTCTTATTTGGTTTGTAAACAAATTAACTTTAGATTGAATTCTATAGACTTAGGTTTTCAGCCACACAAGTTCCATTTTCTGCTGAAAATTTCTATTAAGTTTTTTCTTTTCTATAAGAAAAAGTAGCAGAGTTGTGGATATTCATTAACATTTTGGCTGGAGAATTCATTAGAGACTGTTATATGGGAGGGAAATGAATGCAAAATCTAACAATCTCTTTCTACCTCTGATTCCTCTGGGCCCTTAGTGAAGGAATCTCAAATTAATCTATTTTTGTCTCCCAATTACCGTTTTTCATTTTGCTTATGCTAATATATCTTCAGTTATTGAAGCTTCCAAATGAATACCATGGTGTATGACTACAAATTCTGTAGGTGATAGATTTAACCTCCTTTGGTTAATATGTTACTGCTCAGGGCACATAACTGAAAAACAGAGGGTTTTAGGGTTTCAGAGAAGCCCAAGTGGCAGGACTGTTTTGTTCAGTTCCGCTTTGCTATTTCCAGCACTTCTTTGGTAAACAGAATATGTCTCTAGCTGAGTTATAATGCTAGGTTTCAACAGAGGGATTCGTGACCCTTGTGATAAAAATAAAACAATCTTACTTTGAAGACATAACAGCAGATTATTTCTAGCTGAACAAAATGATCTGTGAAGCTGCTGTGATGCATGACGCCAGTGTGGAACTCCAAGAGTTTAGAAGAGTCTATCTCATAACCACCATGAATATTCATCCCCTGGGATTAGTCAAGCATGCAACACAATATGTCATGAAATTACTTTTGCGAGCTAAAATGGGTATTAGTGATGAATTCGCCTCAAGGTTACATGTTTTCATCAAGATTTACTGAGAAACCCATCTGAATTATCAGACTTGAAATACCAGAGTTAAACATCTTTTACATGCATAACTTGCATGTCAGTGTTCCCAGACAAACACCAAGGCAAAAATCAAATTATATTTCTTACAGACAGGGCTTTCAAGGAGTTTTGCTCATTTTTGCTTCTCTGCTGTCTTTTATTAGATGAGACTTTTTTTCATTTTCATGTTGTAAGTATACAAATGAATTGTTTTACTGTCTTTACACAAGGTTTCCTATTGTTGTCCTATTCCTAGAGTTGTTTGTTCTCTGATTACTGTTGCAGTGGGGAAGCCTGCAACCTTCCCTGGGAGACAGCCTGGCCCGTAGAAAGAATCAGAGGACGATATTCTTTGTAGATATTCAGAGATGTTCTTTATTTTCTCACAGCCTCGTGGCTGGGCCTAGCACAGACTATTCCAAGAGCTCCCCAGAATCATTTGAACACCCCTCCTAAGTACAGCATTACCAGGGTGGGGTTACATTTGAAATGACCAGTGAAAAACAGGTTTAGGCACAATAGCATCAGGTAGCCTGGAAGCCCTGTGTAACCTGACCCATGCTCCCACTCCCAAGTCATCTTCCCAGGGGGCAACCTCCCCAGATTACCTCCTTGAACTCTCTAGAAAATTTCTATAGCTTTTCCCTATTTATAAACTCGCCTCCACCTAGCCTTCTTTCGTGAGCTGGAATATTTATAAATATAAATACACGTTCATCAGGGTGTGCATATTTGGATGGAAAAGTGTGAAGGTAACTGTGAAAGCATGTGGAAATATTAGGCATATAAGAAATCCTTATATGCAAATCCTTACAGTAAGACTAACCTTTTTGGATATAAACTAGAATCCTTCCCAGTCCCAACACTACTGAGGGCCTAAGTCAGTCAATTAAGCTAATATAAATGACAGCGTTATTGCGAGAAAAATTAGTTTGTGTTTCATGTGATTTACATTTAATTGCATTTATTCTGCTGTGGGCTTTTATATATATCATGTAAGTTAATTTGTGTTAACTTTATATGCAAACTGAGACAAAGATCAGGACTTGATTTGTCTAATTTTACCTTTTTTTCAATACATTATATAGAGTGTATACTTTCAGATTTGTCAAGGTATGTTTTTAAAATTTTTTTTTTTGGTGAGGTTTGGTGTGTTTTTACAGGTAGAAAATATATGCAGTGAAAAGGTCACTGCCTACTTCATAGGTGTGACATTCAGGTATAGAAATTATTTCTCTTTTCTGGTTGTGTTAGAAGATAAATGTATGATGCCATAGTAAGGTTCTCCTTCTGTAACAAAAATTTCTCATTCAAATGCAGTTGGTTCTTCGATAGTTCTAGAGGGGAAGAAAAAAATCCAACCTTTTTACCTCTGGCATTAAGGATGACATAATACATGTTTGTTGCAGTGGGATTCTCTGCAAACCTCCCTGGAGGCAGCCTTGGCCCGTGGAAGAATCAAGGAGATGATATTTTCATTGATGTTTTCAGATGTTTATTCCTCCAGCCGCACATGGCTGAAGCCTGGCACAGACTACCACAAAAACTGCTCTAGAATCGTGTGAACACCCACCTAAGTACAGCATCCTCCCGCCGGGTACATTTGAAGTGGCCAGTAGGGGACAGGACTGGGATATGCGTGACCAGGGAACAGGGGGAGGGAAACCCCGTGCCCCGCCATGCGTCCACCTCAAGGCCCCCTCCCCCCCAGGGGAAGCGGTGGGGGGGCACCTCCTCACATCTTCTTGAACATATTTAGCACACAGACAAGCTGTGAGGAAGCTATTAGCAGTAACGGACTGCACTAAGTTTGTTGAAAATGACAGTTTGTTTAGATGTCCTCACAAAAATTTGTTTTTTGGCTTATAAATCAAGGTACAATAATTATTTCTTTTAGTTGCAACATTTGTGTTTACAGACCAGTTAAAAAAAATTAGAGTAAGATATTTTACTTTCTGTTAACTTCTGCAAGACATGCAAAAGATCAAAAACTATTACCTGGAATACTCCTGAATATACTGTACTTATTTGAAGATTTAGTTTATTTCTGAAACTAGAGAAATTTTCCTGCAGTTAACTCAGAAACTAGCAACAATTGTCCCTTTCATTTAAATTAATCATTATTTTCCTTTATCCTGTAATACTGAAATGGTAAAATACTCTGGTTTCCTATCCCATAAAAACCTTAATGTAGATCCAAAGAAGTAGAGGTCCACAGAGATATTGATTTTAGCATAACAATGAAATGTAGAGAAATGTGGGTTTGGTATGAGAGCTGAAGGCTTGAAAGGTAGGGATACAAGCTGCAGGGCAGAGGTGGAATGATAAGAAATGAGACATAGGTTGACATTAGGAACTTCATGGCTGTTCTCAACAGCTCTCCAATAGTCTGTGAAAGAAATGCAGACTTGGAGATGAGCAAAATCAGTTTCAGGGGCACCAAACAGAAGAAAATAGAAGCATTTAAAAGACATAAAATGCATAAGAAATAGGAAATTCATGTGTGATGTGAACTTAAAAATTAAAAAAAGAAAGTGCAAGGTGTAAGAGCATGCTGCCAAACATTTTAAAGCAGACTCTATGTTGAGGAATAAGAAGCCATCAGCATCCCCAGCAAAGGACTTGACGTACTGTCAACTTGCGGAACCCTTCCCCTGCTCAGACAGACTGAAGCAGTGCTTCCAACCCCACTCACACCAGTGCCCTTGACTTTGCAAACAGAGGGCAGGGAAGGGCAGGCTTTGCTATGTTCAGATGATTAATTTAAGTAGCATTAAATGAAAGGGAAAACACTAAATGTGGATCTGAAACTTTATTATTATTGAAAATGTTAATAATTTTAAGGAATAATGATATTGTTAATTATTGTTGCCATGGTTTGACACTGGCCAAATGCCAAGGTACCCATGACAGCTGCTCACTCACCCTCCCCTGCTACAGCTGGGCAGAGGAGAGAAAAATTTAAATGAAGGGTTCATGAGTTGAGATGAGGACCAGGAGAAAACACTCCAAGGGCAAAACAGGTTCAACTTAAAGGTACAAAATGATTTTATTACTAACAAAGGCAGAGGGGAAGTAAAATAAGCCCTTAAAAGCACCTTTTCATCCCCAACCCCTCCCTCCTTCCCACCAACAGTGCAGGGAGACAGGGCATGGGGGTTTTGGTCAGTTCATCCCCCGACATCTTCTTCCACTGCTCAGGGAGAGGAGTCCTTCCTCTGTGAGACTGTGGGGTCCCTCCCACAGGAGACAGTTCTCTGTGAATTTCTCCAGTGTGGTTCCAATCTCACGAGCAGCAGTCCTCCCAAAACTGCTGCAGTGTGAGTCTCTCCCATGGGAAACCAGTCCTCCCAAAACTGCTGCAGAATAGGTCACTTCTCCATGGGGTGCAGTCCTGAGGACAGGCTGCTCCAGCCTGGAAGCAGGAGCCCCCTCTCTCCACCAGGTCTCCCACTGGATTACAGCCTCCTCCAGGCATCTGGCCACTCTGGTGTGGGCACCTCGCCCATGGGCTGCAGGTGGATCTCTGCATCCCCTGTGGACCCCATGGGCTGTAGGGGGACAGCCTGCCTCTCCATGGTCATATACGCGCCTGCAAAGGAATCTCGGCTCTGGCACCTGGAGCACCTCCTGCTTCTCCTTCTCAACTGACCTTGGTGTCTCCATGTTGTTTCCCTCACATGTTCTCATCTCCTCCTCTTCTCTGGCTAGGAAAAATTGTGCCCCCACTTTGTTTTGATTTTCTTCTTAAATATATTATCGCAGAGGCATCACCAACATCTCTAATTGGCCCAGCCTTGGCCAGCGGCATGTCCATCTTCAGACCCATCATGGATTGGCTCTGCCGGACATGCTGGAAGCTTCCAGCAGCTTCTCACAGAAGACACCTCTGTGGTCCCCCCCACTACCAAAAACCAGGCCATGCAAAACCAACACAACTGTTTATATGCACTTTCTGCAATAACTAGACTTGCAATACTACTACTACCACTACTAGTAGTAATTTTATTGGACTGCTAAGATTGCAAATACACTAGCAATAAGTTATTGCCTTTATATATGAGATATATTTCTTTTCCACCCATAAGAAGATTCTGAATGTAGGAAAAACTCACATACCTTTTCTTTTGTCATCTTTGGTCTTTTGCATCTGATGGTGAGTGCCTTCTACATAGAAAAATCCTGGTGTAAGATTTAGAACCATTGTTCTCCCTAAAATGTTTATCACTTATTTCACATTGTATGACTAATTGTACAGATGGATCACCAGCTGTACCAAGCAATCTTCCTTGGTTCAGCCAAAGACAATGTTATAAATTATATTCTTGGTAGCTGTCTCTCCCTTTAGTAAGACAAAATGTGGATGGACAGTTTAAATTGAGAAAGAAAGATAACAAGTGGCTCCTGAGAGCTTAGTTTATCTAATAAGAAAGAAAATCCAAATAAAGTGAGCCAGGTCCATCTACTGTAGACCTGGAAATGTACAAGACTCCCTTAAAGTAGTGTTTTCTGATCCTTCAGGCAAAATTATACATCAGAGGATTTTTTATGTGTGTATTTTTGTCAGATAGAGAGGAACGCCAATGAACAAAGATATTCCCCATGCATCTTGATTAAGGCCTTTAATTAGCAATCCAGCTTGCAATATCAGGTAAGCTATTGAATAGGGATGGACAAGGCATATATTTAAATACTGTCAGGTAAAATGGAGCTTTATATCCCATCAGTGGCATTAAAACTGCTGTGCTAGTGTTGCATTCTTTCAGAAACAGAGACATACATCACTCCATTCATGCCCAGTAAGTTAGACATTTGCTCTAGATACCTATTCATTTCATTCCCATTTATTATTCCCTCTTCTTTACAACTGATGAGTCTTAAGTAGGTCGGGTTGCTGAGGAAGCCAGCTGCAATACTCTGTGCACTCTAATTTACTTAAATTAATAATCTTAACATAGCAAGCCCACTAAGGCACTCTTGCATAAAGCAGTGCAGGAAAAAAGAAAAAAAAAAGAAGTTGTTAGACTGGAGAAGAGGATATCAGAGGTCAGGTCATACAGAGAACTCTGCAGGATCTGTGAATAAGCAGACTATTCACTGCTTTCTGTCATGGCTTTTATAATTCTGAAGATGTGTTTTATAAAGCCTCTTCACTTGGCATTTAATTTATGGTCTCTGTTGCATTTACAGCCACAGATGTCTGTAGCCATGATTCTTCCTTCTATTTATATTGAATCGTTTCTGACCAATTTCATTATATTTCCTTCTGTGTTAAATATAACCTTAACTAATTGTACTCTTCCTAAATAAATTTTAAATCATAGAAGTTTCTCAGTCTACAAAAATATCAGTGACAATTTAGAAGAAGTCAGCTATCCTCTTCAAGAGATGTCTGGAGGGGACCTGAGAAAACTCTAATGATTGGTTAGTTTCAGTGATATTTTGGTTGACTTTGCAAACTTTCCGCTTCAGGTTTACTGGTAACTTACTAACTCCATCCCTGGTCATTTTCCTAGTTGCATGCCTATATCATCATGGCATGTGTTTTTAGCTTTTCCTCACTAAAAACCTTTTTTCCAAGCTTTTCTGCAGTTATGCAAAATTCTACAGAAATACTCTCTATGGTAAGCTTATTCCATTGCTTCATTGTGTGCAGTGTTATAAACTGTCTTCATAAGATCAGAACATCCTGCACTTTAACTCACCATTTCATACCCATATAGGCATAGAAAAATGACACTTTCTCTGTTGCTTTGAAGGAGAGTACTAAAAGAAATACAGCTCTTTAAGACATGAATTCAAGAACTTATCAGACCTCTTCTAGGCTAAACAGTTCCAATTTCTTAGCATTTCCTCATACACAGCCATTTCCATCAAACACAGCTGTTCCTGTTCGCTCTCGGCTCATTATGGTAGATGTACATATTTTCTGAAACATGAGATCCAAGAGAACTACAGAATTGTTATCAAAGTTTGTGCTATGTGTCCTGCTGTAGTGCTTGCTACAGAATCTTGTCCTTGTCCTTACTGAATTGTGGTATATTTTTTTCCATACAGTTTTTCTAGCATAGTACGATTTGAGTTCTGTCCTCATTCCCAGTGCACAGCTAGTGCACCTGGCACCATGACCCCTGTATGGGAGGTTGCGATTCTCTTTTTGGTTGAAAATCCTTGGGTTTTTAGACTAATAGATATCCAGAAAAGACCTTTAATATGCAGTGATTATGTATACATTAATTATTTCATAAATTTGTAGCAGCACAAATTTATCTGGAAATTTGTGAGATTTCAAGGGCAATTTTCTCTTTCCATGGGGAAGGGTGGCTCAAGCAACTCCCTGCCATATTATTAAATAAATATGATTTTTTAATTGATTCCAAGATTAGAATTGTAACCCAAATTGCTCTGTTTGTTTTAGGGAAACCTGAGAATAACTTCTTTTGTAACATGCTTTAAAATCAGCTTTCAGAGCTATGTAAAAATGAATTACAGTTGTTGCATATCAGTATGATTGATAAGGTAATGTGAGCCCGATTAATCACTTTTAATAGTTCTTATTTTCACTGTTTAGCTATTTCCAACCCCAAATAAAACTCAGACCAACAAAGTGTAACAATTCTCTCAATACCCCTTAAGGCTCTTCCTTTTCTTCTGTACTGCATCCATTCTTCTCAGCCCATTGATCCAGTGTGTACAGATCCCTCATCCACTAACTGGATCACTTTGCCATAGAATGACATCAAGTTGGTCAACCAGGACTTGCCTTTCCCAAACCCATGCTATCTGGGCCTGATCGCCTGACTGTTCTGCATGTGTCTTTTGATGGCACTCAAGATGATCTGCTCCATAACCTTCACTGGCACCCAGCGCATGCTGACAGGCCTGTAGTCACCTGGATCTTCCTTCCAGGACTCCTTGTAGATGGGTGTTGCATTNCTGATATTCTTCCCTAACAGCTCATCCTTCAGCAAGTGGGGGCAGCCTTTTAGATTTCTTTCAGGAAGCATGTCCAGCCTTCTGGGACTCCTTTGTCCCTCTGGATTGCCTGTTGTATGTTCATTCAAGAGATTTTTCCAAAAGAAGTTTTCATTACATGATTTTACTATTTCCTCTGTTTCTGTATTAATTTAAAATTAAATTGAGCTGCAATTGCTCATGCAGCCAAGCATAAACTATATACACTGGTGTTCTTGTTAGGCAGCTCTCCATCTGCATCACTTTTCTGGGGATGCCACTCTTTCTACAAAGCAAATATAACGCACCCCTGCTTCTAATCTGGGCAAATCAGCCAGATGGTAGAGCTGCCTGGTGTGGATACAGACATGCTGCTTGCAAGAACTTTTCTTGCTTCTCTCTGGTCCCATGGGAGAGAAAAGCCTCTCACGAGGGCTATCAGTAAAGTTATTGTAAACTGTGAACACCTGCAAATTGTTTATAGCTTAATAGAGAAAAATATTTTTGCACGTAGCTTGACCAATCCCCTTGAGGGGTGGTTAGAAAAATGACCAATTTAACTATGAGAAGTTATCCTACAATTCGCTGTTAAATAATGAAATAAATGACTACTGCTGTACCATCCCTGCCTGCTGGATCTCTCTCTTCTCCCTCCTACTACTGTGGCATACAGCAACAGCCAGGAATGTTGGAGGCCTATGGAAACAGCTGTGCAGAATTGCAAAGGCTCTGAAGTTATTAGGCAGTAATGTCCAAGAAGGCCTACATTTTGGCATATGTTTTTTGAAGCTCTTTAGGCATTTATTCTAATTGTTTTTTACGTATGATCTAGTCTTTAGCATAAACATGATGGACTTTGAGCTAAAAAAATGTTAGAGAGTCTTAATGTGAATTTTGTTTTTCTGTGTTTCATACAGATTAGTGCATCACACTAGTAATCAAAATATCCCACAGCAAACCTTGACTCTGTTTCCAGAGTAACACCAATACTCTATTCCAGATGAAAGGAAACTTCATGTTCATTTGTGAAAAATTTTTACTCTCAACAGCAAAAGGACAACTGGGAACTTAAAAAGTTTAACACATTTTCAAAATTACCAAGCTGCTAGCTTTAGTTAATCATCACAAAACAACAAAATCTGTACCAAACTCAGAGTGCAGAACATTTGCAATTAGAGGGTTTTTTTTAATTGAGGCAAGCCAAAAGTATGCTTTGTAAAGGGGATTAACAGAAGGAGTCTTAAGCGTGAAGAACAAATTTAGCTTTCCATCAGTGACCTAAAATAGTCTCTCATAATTTAAATAATTTCACTAAAAAAGGATACAGAGAGACAAAGGAAGACAGAGATCACATTGTTTGACTTTGCTTTCCTTGTGTCTCTAAGGACCCAGATCTAGTTTAAGTTACTAGAGAAATTAATTAGGCAAGCTTAACATGCTCCCTAGTGGACGAAAACTCTCCTGTACTATTTAGCAAATACTTAGTTCAAAGGATGGCAGGTATCCATGATTTTGGAAGCTGAATCACTTTCCAAAATTCCCAGAAGACTTAACCTCAAAACTGGCCTGATTGCTTATTCTAAAGAGTAAACTTCTTTTCATCCTTTCACAACCTGACAATTTTGAATAATCACAGTTGAAAATGATTTTTTATCATATTCTGTTTGGAGTCAGAGCTCATTAAAAGTGCATTTCTGCCTTCTAGGAGGGCAAAACCTTTTGTACTGAGGTTCAACAGGTCCATTTCAGACAGTCCCTAAACACTGTACCTGAACTGTGTAGGGACAAAAGATGCATGTTGCTGCAAGGACTGTGGGAAATACACTGGCAGAAACTTATAAGCCATTTAAGTCCAGGATATGCTGTAAAGCTCATGAAGGAAATGCAGTTTCAACCTGGTGTCTGGATCAGAGAATTTCCAGCAGTACACCTGAATTTACATGAATCAAATTCCTAACTTCTTTGAGGTTCATCTGTCATAAACTGTCAGATTTGGGGGGTGCTCTGGTGGGGTGCTACAACCTTCCGAACTGACTCCAGCAGAAAGTCACTTGGCAAGCCACTACACTCACACAGACACATGCATACCAGATAGCTTCTTCAACAAATCGACGGCTAAGAGGCAGGAAGGATCCTTGAGTAGAATTTTCACGTCAGAGGTTTATTCCAGCCCCACACGTGAACGGTGCCAGTGACAAAAGATGGAGAAAAATGGCAGACCTAGGATTATATATGGGTGCAGGAAAGCATCAGGGACCAATGGTCTGAGGGCATGGGGGCGGTACATAGGCAGGACTAGGGTACAGGAGCCAATGGGGAAAATCTGAGGGAGCGGCGAGGAACAAAGTCCAATGGGAGAGTGGGGAAGGGAGAATTTTCTGGGGAAAGAACACATAAGGTATAAGGGGGCAGCGAGGCCAACTGGCCAACTGGGGAAGCAGAACTGGGATACATTTGCATACTGGAACATAGCATCCTGGGAGAGTCCCTTTCAGTCACCACAACCTAGAGAGAATTTCTCTCCCTAGGGACAGTCCCACCAAGACGCTGCCTTTGTCATTTATGCTATGCGCCCGCCAGCTGCCACAATACTGTCATGTAGCCTTACGCTACAGCTGCAGCAGGCTGGAGGGAACAGGTCTGGGGGAGGGAAAATATAAGGATGTGGTCTGTTTTTAAAAACTATTTTGTGTTTATTGTATTGTCAAAGAAGGAAGGATCCTGAAAATGATTCTGGGTTTTCAGTTAATTTATCCTAAG
>VYZQ01042114.1:49676-71810 GCA_013400655.1 Mystacornis crossleyi | reverse complement strand
AGAAGACTAAATGTGAGCATGGTTAAACTACAATGCATCTTCACATTTGTCCAACACATTTACAAGAAAAACACCATTGGGAAACCTCACAGGACAGAAGTGTTTTAACACCAAGAGAACTACTAGGGGGTTTTTCTTTCTTTTTTTTTTTCTTTTTTTTCTTTTTTTTTTCTTAATTAAAAATCCAAACAGGATGGGTGGAAAGAATTTGGAAAGGGGCTGGAGCCACCGTGTTATTAACTATTATTATTAATTTTCAATACAAAAATGAATGAGCTGGAATAGACCCGATTGTCATACTCTGTGGAACCTTGCAAAAAAAGTGAAGAAATGTTGAAAGGTTTAGTTGGAGCAGCTGGCTGATGTCAAAGCTGCCAGGATGCTAATTAACTGCAGGCTGTGTCCCTTATTTCTGTGTTTAAAAGGAAAAAAAAAAAAAAGCCTTTTGTATTATGGCATTTTTTTTTTCTTTGCTGCTGTAGTCTTACATCCCACTGCAAATCATCTTTCATTTTTCATTCTGTTGACCTGGGTATTATTTTATTTCTTTTAGAAACAGGAAAAAAAATGAACATCTGTGTCTCCTTCCAATCTGCTGCACATCTGCGCGTTTTGATGCGGGTCTTCAAAGTTCAGTCAGTAACCCACGGACGCCATTCATCTTCTTGTTAAAATGTCTACTGCTGTATCCAATGCTCATGCCCTTGAGGGTTATTTTTTTCTCGCTCTCTTTTTTTTTTTATAATTTCCATTATTGTTATAAAGAACATTGTGACTTTAATATTAGCATTTTGCTTTCAACAGCAATTAGCAATCTCTTGGTTTGCTGTTTGGTAAAGCATCTGTTAATGAGGTCATCTAGTTTAAAATCCCAGCTACTGGAAAATAACAGGGAGGAGGTCAAATCTATCATTTTGTGTATATTCTCTGCTCTCTTTTCAGTTTTCTAAAGAAAAGATATCTTTGTTATCCACAATAAGTCATTATGACCCGTTACTGGCCTTCTGTATTTTCTACCACCTCAAGATACAGTAAGTTCTTTCTTATTGAAGTATTGAAATATGACAGTTCAGTTAAAATCTTTGCACATCTGAGGATGAGGAATTGGTTTCATTTTCTGTTGTGTTTTTTCGGAGTTTCGAGTTCAGTTTTAGCGAGGAGTCGCGTCTATGGTGGATGGGGTTCCCGGGGTGGTGGACCTCGGAGTAGCTGCTGGTGGAGTGTCGATGGGGCTCCCGGCCCCGCTGCTGGGTGTCACGGAGGAGCTCACTGCTGGTGTCTCTCCTTGCTGCTGGGCTTGGAGGGTCTGTCCACAGATGTGATGGTGCTTCTCCCAGTCCTTGTGCTGGCAAAATGAGCCACAGTATCGTGCTGTGTTGCAACCACTGCAGGTTTCACTAGCTTTCCGGCCACAGTTCCAGCAACTCTAGAAGCAAAAGAGGAGGGAGATGGGAGAAATTAGCTAGTGTCTCAATTTTACAGTGAAAATAGCTGGCAGGGACCTGCAGGTCAGCCCTCTGCCTAAGGACAGCTGAGGCAGCAGTAGGTGCTACCTTGGGTATCTGAACCTGTGCCACAGCAGCTCCAGTCACCTGGGGGACTCAGTCTCTCAGGAGCCAGGCAAGAACAGAAGCAGCTCTTTGCTCGTACTAATGATGCAAACTCCAAGTATGCCCCACGTCCAGCAACCAGCAGCATGCTGACTAATACAAAGTTTCAGTAAAACTTCTGCTAGCCCCTCTTACCGATTTATTAAAACAAATAATGAAACACACACACAGAAAAGTGCTTCTCCAAAAGAGGAGAGGGACTAATGCAAGACAAGAAAGGAAAAAAAGACTTAAAGACTTTAAAAAAAAAGGTAAAACTTGCTGATCTAGGAAAACTCTCTACCTTAGGAAAACCTAATTTTTACTCATCTGAGTAATACCATTTGACTCAGTGGCACTTCTGGCAGTGAACAGTTAAGCTAGAGTCTAAATCTTTGGCAGGATGGGGAAGCCACTGCAGAATATGTGTGCTATTCACTTTAACACACTCCATAGCTCTGCCAGCTGGATGCTGGAACACAGCCAATTCTTAAGTGATATTCCTCAACTACTCAAAAAAAAATCCCAGCTCCAGAATGAAACAAAGACTTAAATCCAAAACAGTATTTTAAGGAAATTAGACTTTTAATCAGAATCAAGTGGCTTTAGAAAATATCCCTATGTTAGTTTCATATTCTCTCTTTTTACTGGTTTTCATTGTTTTGGATGGTTGGTTGCTTGGTTTTTTTGCATACACATATACTGGCAGATGGGGGAAGAGTAACTGTCCAATGCCCAATAATTCTTTGAGACTGAAATCAAAGGTACATGGCATTCTCAACTCATACTGATTAAACACACAGACTAAATCAGGTAATTACAGATACATGTGTTGGGGATTTTTTTTTTTTTAATTCATAAAATTGTTCCCATCTTTAAAAACACTTGGAAAAAAATAAAGGTGAAATTGCCAACACACAGAAACAGATGTTTCTGGTAGTTAAATGTCGGGAATTCAGACTCCTTGTCTGGCATCACCTGGTTTTGATTCAGTAGTCATTGTTTCAGGTTCATTTGCTCAAACTCTGTCCAGTGCTGGAGAGGTAAATCCACCTCTGGAAATGAATAGCTATATTATTCTCAAACACCTTTTCTTTAAACAACTTTTTATCTCCACAATGAAAAATAATTGTAAGTAATTTAGACCACTGTACACGAATATGTACACACATAGATATATTTATGCATACACCAAAATAACCTGACATTTTTGCATTAGCATTTTGTATTAGCANCTCTTTATTATATATTCTATTTCTATATTACAATATTCCTTTATTTCTTTCATACTAATGAAAGTATCATTTTGACAGCTTGATGTTTGCTTGTACTGTGATCAGTAAAACTGGTGTAATTCTGCTCCAGTTGTACTTCCACAGAGTTTCCATGACTGCCATGCCTGCTGACCTCCTAGCTATTTGCTTTCAACTAAATTGCCAGCCCTGGGTTTGGCCCATATTTCCCTTTATTCCCTCATCTGAAAACACACACGTGTACAAAACATCCCCATGCAAACTATTCTGAAAAGACACTTTCCCGCCATGTGGAATAACGCTGCAGCCAGCCAGCAAATGCCCAGGTGCAGGAATTCCTCCCCTGTGCAGATCTGTTTGCACCATTGAAGTGCATGCTTTAATTGCATGTGAATTACTGTGAGGATGTCAAACTTGACTTATTCAAGTATCTGTTTACTTAATATAGGCCAGCATCCGAAGAATCTTCCCTTTGCTTCCTTTTGTGAGGAGCACATAGAGATCTGTTTCCAGATGTGACCAGACCCACCATACAGTATTTCAGTATCTTACCACATGATCTGTGTTGATGTCAGAAAAAAAGTAGTTTAATTATAACAGTATTGGTTCAACTTTCTTAATAAAATAGACATCAGTTAACTATCAGACTGTACAGAACATGAAAAGTGACACATAGGTGCAAGATTTTAATGAAGTGATGAAGCACTAAGCTGGCTCCTTACATGATTACTTAATGTGTCCTACATTGTTTGGTACGTGATTTTGTTCACTGGACATATTATTTTTAATTTAACAGGTCATTACAGTTTCAGTGTAATTGTGGGAATAAAACCACATAAAATAGAAGAATTTCAAAATAAATTTTACAGCTCACATTTACACAGCAACTTATTGCATTTAAAAATTACTACAGTGCAAATTAACATAAACAAGCACACACATCACAGGGAGCTTGTACTGAGACAGCAGCTGGATTTGACGTGCAGAACTCCCTGTCCCACACAGCCCTCACCACTGTGACCATTCATTGCTCCTTCCCATGTGCAAGTAGCGAAAAAGAGCAGCAAAGACCAGGCTCGGGCACCACAACCTTTGGAAACAAATGCTTTCTGTTCACAGTGCTGGCTGATAGCCTCAAATTCTACCAAAGAAAAGCCAGGCTTGAGATGCCAGATAATAGCCTAGGCTGTGCTTCGTATGCCCCTGCTGCTCATGTATTTCCAGCAGATCCAGCTATCACAGACAAAGTTTGACCTCACTATGGGATTGAACATTCTCAGGCGGTATCTTCCTTCCTGGGATGCTCTAGCAGATACCAGCAAAATGGAGCACCCTCGCTGAGGTGTGTACACAGCATCCTGGACAACAGATGGCCACAATGTCATGTTGGTGACAAGGTGACAATCTTCATACAAGGGCGTATGACCACAACTATGGACTGCCTAACACTTGATTTAAGACTGTCTCCTATCACTGCCAAGATCCAGCTGCGAGCACTATGAAGGTTGGGATGATGCACTTCAAATACAGAAAATCAAGCAAGACAAATAAGACTTTGAAAGAACCTGAAGAAAGGCAGCCAGAATAACCAGAAGTCAGACAAACACAAGCTATGAGAAGAGACTTAAAGAACTCAGACTGTTAAATGTGAGATGGTAGCCTAAAAAGGGCAGTAGCACCCAAGCATCACTGCAGTGAATGTCTACATCCATGTCTACACAGATGAGCAGAAGTAATGGGATCAAAATTCTGCTAAGAACAGGCACAAATTGCCTAGAGATGCTGGAGAATCTCCATCATTAAAGCACAGGAAAAGCAGGAGGAATGGTACAGCTAGAGTTGACCATGGATTGGGAAAGGGAGAAGCCAATCTCTCAAAGCCTCCGCTGGTTTATATATTCTGTCTTTAGGTAGTGACCTACTACATTGCACTTGCAGCTCATACTCTATAGAGTTCCAGACGTGGCTAAAACTATGAGAAGGACTGGACTGCAGTTTAACTCTGTCTTGGTTTGCCTGTGAAACAGTGAGGGTATACAAAAGGCTAGATTTTCAGACTACATAATTCAATTTAACTTCACTACCTTGAAAATTGATTAATTCAATGAAATTGGGCTAAATTACACCAGATGGAAATCTCACTCCGAATTTATGCCACTGATCATATTTCATCCTCCTCTTTCAACTGACAAGGAACATCAGTCTTAGGTCAGAGCCTTATCTTAGGTCAAGCTTTCAGTTCTCATGCACTTAAGCTTCCATCTTCAAACACTTCTGTTTGCCCTCATGAATATTCTTAAAAACAAAAGGTCTCCATTTCTGTGGTCTCCAGTACCAAAACATATACTTGTCAGTAATTTTGCCCATCCTGTTGCTTTCATCTCTGAAATATTCAACCAGAATTGAGTATTTGCTTTCTTTGACACTCCAACTGAGACTTAGTGTAGACCTTGCTTAAATAAAAAAAAAGCCCTTGTTCTGTCATCTTTGAGAAATTCCGGATTTCCCCAATTTACCATGAAAGGAAGCATGGCTGGGACAAAGAACACAGATTTTTCCCAGTTCTGCAATGCCCATAACATTTAAAACTCTACCACTGCTACCACAAGAAAAGGAACATCTAGAAATCACTGAAACCACAGGGGCATAAATGAGAACTGTATGAGCTGATGAATAGCAGTATAAAAATCCAGCAAAGTTGTTTATGAGAATTTTATCCAAGACTCATTAGAAAGGGAAATACATTGGTACTTTGGAAATTCCCACACTGTGTCAAAATGACATTCAAACTTTTAGATGTTTCTAGTAAAGTTACACCTATCACTGAACACTCTAGCCTTGCCCGAACCTCTGTTTATTGAGTGAAATTCATGAACTTTCATACAAGTCAGTGAGAGTAGCTAAATCATGAAAACAGAAGCACGCAGCAGCCCACAGAAGAGCTGTGCAAGCTGGGGAGCCAGGCTTAGCTTAGCAGTCTGGGGCAGTGCCAATGCTCACATCACATCTGGACTGATCCTGTGCAGAACACCTGGCTCGGGTGCCTCTGTATCACCCACCACTGCAGGGGATGAAGCGCTACTCTCCAAGAGATGCTCAGCCAAAAAAATTGAACATAGGTATTAAACTTAATACCAGCCTGAAAACTAGGCTTGCCTGAATCACACCATCTGATGCTCAGAGTCAGGTTTGCTGGCACGGTCCTGGTCTCAGTGGATCGGTCAGCAGAGATTGAACACAGCTGTCTTCAAAATGTCAGGTGTGATATTCACATACAACATGAACTGCTGCAATATAAACAAGGCCTAACATTACACATCTCCTAAAAGCAGTGCTGGACCAGTTACATACTTGTTTTATCTGAGCAGATGTCAGCATCTGCTTTAAGTAGAGAGATCTGAAACATCTGTGTTCCTTTCCTGTCCCCAGCCCCCAACCTATTCAAAACTGAGGGAGAACACTGAGTGTCAGATTTTTCAGTGGCATTTTATACCAAACCAGAAAGACAGATGTTTTGATGATCCCACGCCCCCCTTACAATCTGGGCAGTCAGTCTCTTTGCTAAACTGTTCACCCTCACTATTAAAACTGATTTGCAAAACAGCACATTGCAGCCAAAGCAAGCACAGCAGTCATTACAGAGTAGGCTGCTCACACGTTTCTGTACTTAGCCAAGCCAGCTACTGATGAATGGGTCATCTTTCGTCAAGCAAACTGTAAGGAACTGGTAAAGAAATAATCTGTGGCTCAGGAACAGCCATCCTGACAGGCCTTCTCCTGGTCCTTTTGCCTTCCAGCAGCAGTCTGCTCTGTTAGCTGGTCCTCAACCAATTTCAATAACAGAAAAGCATGAACATTAGCTGGTCAGTTACAAGGTCTTATGTGAAGAAACTATGAAAATCTTTAGAAAGTAAATGCACAGACACTGAAGCAGTGGGAGTGCTACTTAAACCATGCTGAACAACTCTAAGTAAAGAACAACAGTTCAACAAAGGATCAAGTCAGTCAGAAATTCTACCTATGCTATGTAATGTGGTCGTTCTCAAAATCTTGCAGACCACTTCTTAAAAGTCAAGATGCTTCCAAATATTACACCTCCCCTATTACTCTTCTTTGTGCTCCCTTAATTTTGGAATTTTGGTCTGGTCAGCTTAATATGCCCAACTTCACTTTTTTCTTGAAGACAGTCTTGCACTCAGGGATCCTATGTTTTCTGGGTTAAAAACAAAGCAAAAGAGAATATCAAAACAAAAAAACAAAACCAGAGAAAAACCCAACACAGAAATCAGCAACACCAATGAAAAATATCAAAAATCCAGCCTACTTTTCTTTGTGAGACCTCTGAAAGGTCTTGGATGAGGAGGCTGCATTATAATAATCACAAAAATCCTGAGTCTTGGTACTAGCTATCACATTGAGAGCTGGAGAAGACTGCAATAAAAATCATACCACAAAATTCTCACACTGGAACAGCTTCAAGAAGCCTCAGCTAAGTCCAGGCTGCATTTTGCTGAATAACAAATGAAAGGAAAAACTTTGCCAATAGATAGGGAGTGGCTATATCAGTTGAAAATTATATCTCATGCATTACAAATCTGGCATCAAATTCTCATCTCCATTCATAGTTTCAACAGCCAAAAGAACAAACGACACCCATGAGAGAAACATTCTCTGTCAGGAGCTGCATGGAGGTTATGTAGCAGCCTACAGTGAGCTTTCTTGCAGGCCTTGGCATAATGTCCCACCAAGGATAATAGGTGAGGAGAGATGCTTGGCATTCCCCCTGGACCTGCAAGACTTCAGAGGCTGTGCTGTAACGGTTTCACATTTGAAACTGGAAATATTCTAGCTCTACAAGTTTTACTGTGGTGCCTTAAGCACACAGGACTCTGTGCTGCTGGAAGCATTCTGCTGAAAGCTGTAAACAGAGAGAAGTTTATGTAGAACCTAGAAGTTATGTACAACCTAGACAAACGAGGAGCAGTGTCCACAGAGAGATCCAAGAGATAACGAATACCAAAGCAAATGTGGAGTTTTATTCCTCAAACCTGAAAAATACAGTCTCATCTCTGAAGAAACACTTTTCAAACACTGGCAAACTGATCTCCTGTCCCCAAAGATGAAGGAAAAGTCCAGTCCATTTTTACAGAAGTCACCTGAAAAGGTGACCAGCCTGAGTTAACAGGTAATTGTGAGAAGCACTGCACTAAGCGTTTGGAGTTTGTCATAATTAGAAGCCAAAGAGGAACTACTTATAAATAGATACATCTAACTGTAACAAGTATGGCCAAGTATTCTCCCTTCACAGTTAATCAATCACCTGTAAACACAAACTGTCAAACTTGATTTCTCTCTGATGGCTTACTAAAACTTGTGCTTCAAATAATGATCACAGAGATGAAAGCTGCAGGATCAGGACACTAGACTTCATTTCTAGGTCCGAGAGGCTTGTAACCTCCTGAGGACACACAGGTTACATCTCCCTGACAACATCTATAACCTTATCAGCCACATTTCATTAGAATGCAATTAAAAGAACTGTTTGCCTAAAGTCCTGCTCCCAAGAAGTCAAAAACCTCCTAATCAATTCTGCAGCAGAAGAAGATGTTGCTATATGGCTTTTTTCCAGAGCTTTAACTGCTCAGAAGTTAATCACAGCACACAAACTTTCTACACATTCCTCTGGATGCACATTTGCTTGTGGAAAAATGGGCTGTATGTACTGGCACTTAACTACTTCCTCTGTCCTGCTTACACTACATCAGTTCACTAAACAGATTTAATTTGCTGCTTCCTCCAAAGGTATTTACGTTTGCAATTTTGGTTTTAACAATAGGAGTCTCTTGTATACATACACACACAAAATGACAGCTCTTTAATGATGCTATGTCAGAAAAATGCCCTTTCTATGAATAGGGCAGGAAAATGTCCTTGAGTATCTTAGATACAAAAGGCCAGTAAATTGAATTTATGTCTCATTTAATCTACAATGGAACAGTTAGTACTTAAAGGGTACATATACTTCCCCTAGTCCCTTTCTTCCTGAGAAACTTTCAGATGCTGAAAATCAATTCCTTTTGTCTCCTTGTTATTCATCTGCTACACATTAAGGAGAAACTCTGGGCATTCAGTGATCCCACAATGGTCTTTCATCTCCAGAGGAGCCTGCTATGAATTAAAAACTTACGTTCCCTCAAATTACAGATGCATACTGCAGCATGCCACCGACTTATGTGCTGGTGATTTCTGCCAGTGTTCCCATCATGATGCAGGTAGCTCATCTGCATCTCTCAACTTAAGTGACTCTTCAACAATACTGCCCATCCAGCCCATGAAAAGTGTTTAGACATGAACATACATGAATGTATGTCCCCACATAACAGGGACTGTCACCTACTCTTTTCCCCAACTCCCTGCTGTTAAGAAGTTATGTTAAAAAGTGGGTTTACTACAGTCAAGATGTTAGTATACAAACAATAAATACTTCATGAAGGTAATGGTCCTTCATGGTCTTGTGAAATGGACATTATATACTAATAACTTCTAACTGACAAAATTTCTTTGTCATGTCTGTTTTCAAGGGCAGTTTTAACTTAGGGCTCTTTTATTTTTTTTTTTTTTTTTTTTTTTTGTAACAAGCATAAAATTTAATTGCTGTCTAGACTGGAGCAGCACTGGTCAAACACACACTGCTCTTTCACTCCCAGCTTCCACATAGTCACGGTGTCAGATGTCCTGTATCACAACAATTCAAGGTTTCCACTCTCAGGTCTGAAAGTACATCAAGGCTTAACATACTTATTCTTGTTTTACTCTTTGATCTTTCAGTCTATTTTTTCTCCTACCAAATGCTCTTTGCCCGCTCCTCAACTCTGAGATATTCCCTGCAGCCAAAGCAACACATTCAAAATAAGGAAACACTCGCAAATTTACATTCACATTCTGTCCTACAGGAGCCATCATCTTTTGCAAATCGCTTCTACATCTAACACTTTCCCCAGAAAAGCTTTTAGCCACCTTGCCCTGCAATCTCTCTCATGAATAATTTCTTTGTTTAGGTTAGATTTCAGTGTCAAATGTTTTCCACCGAGCATCTTTTTATCTACTCAGTATGGTAGTTTGAAGAGCTTTAAAAATGAAGGTACTGAAAAGCCAAATTAGAACAGCAACGTGCACATTATATGTAACCCTGAGCAGCAGTTAAAAGGTGAGAACAGAGCTCAAGTTCACTAGCTATTTTGGGCTCAGATTACCACGCAGCCAAGAGAATTCAGAACTTGGTGTGTGCCTGAAATACACGTCCAAAACAGCTGTGCAAAGCGTTAATAGCGGGCACTGATGTCCTGTGTCACACGAACAGATTAGAGCCAGCTCAGACACACCTCTGGTTTGCAGCCACAGGTGATGCTTGCCCAGCAAGGCCCTTACCTCACTTGAATCCTCCTGCTGATTGATGACAGCCAGCGCGTCCTCTGCCGCCTGGCGCTTGGCTTCGGCCACAGTGCGCTCCATCTTGGCCCTCTCCGAAGTGATCATGTCGTGAGCCTTCCGCTCGGCCTCCGACACTGCCTTCTGCAGCTCGGCCATCGCCTGGCGCTTCACTTCATTGACAGCTTCCTCTGCAAAGCAGGAAGAAATCCTCATCAGCACAGCACATCTGGCGCACGGCTTCGTGGGACTGATGTGGGAAATGCATCACTATTGTTATTATTATGTTGAGATTATTCTCAGTTATAATGACGGTCTTCGTTCAGAGTAGAACACAGAGGAACCTGGTTCCTCAAGAATCCTCAAGAAGCACTGAGGTGCTTCTCTACTTCCCCATCATCAAAATCTCTATTAATGAGTCTTGCTATTTTGATTCTCAGTCAGTACTTCTTTATGTTCAATCATTTCAGATCTCTGGTCCATTTTATTTGCAATCTTTTTGAACGCTGGAAAATTAGTTTTGCAGCACAGCAGATATATGAATATACTTGACAATAACTATTATTTAAGTCATATTACAGACTGTTTTAAAAATGTATTTTTAATGTCTGGGAATTAAGAGAGAATTAATGTCTGGGAATTAAGACCATTAATTTATGGTCTTTAACAATTTTTCTCCCATATGTTAACACATAAATACATGAAGTTAAAAAAACCCCAAGAGTTTATTTGAAAATTTTAAATCACTGGTCTAATATCTTTTCTTGGACATACCGTTTTATGAGACAAAATTAAAATTTGTTTATGAACATTCATTTCATCTCTTGATCTCTCCTTCAAA
Organism: Mystacornis crossleyi; assembly: GCA_013400655.1. Lineage (NCBI taxonomy): Eukaryota > Metazoa > Chordata > Aves > Passeriformes > Timaliidae > Mystacornis > Mystacornis crossleyi. Next base: position 60,699 of record VYZQ01042114.1, on the reverse strand, counting down.
TCCATGTTTATACTTGAAGACTTGACTTTCTGGCTCTTCCGAGCTCTTGAGCACACCCTGCCCAGCCAGGCTTTGGAGCAAAATTAACACTGAGCAGGGGCACCATGCTTCATTAAATGCAAACCTTCATGCTTCTCATAAAACAACTATGGTAGTATGAGCCCTTTCTTGGGTATATACTAGTGTTATATCTTTTAGTCCAGAAAACATGGATTGTCTCAAATTAGTTATTTGGCTTTTGATGCAGGAAGAGTGCAAAGATTTTACTAATGAACAGTCTTTTAACTGACAACTAAAACAAGTAATTTCTTTTTTTTTTTAATTAACTGCTCTAATTAACAAGGAAACCATCCTCCCCCTGAATTAGTTTATCTAATTTTCATCTTTATTCAAAGCAAAATGACAATGATTAATTGAAAATTTAATAAGCAGTAATTATTAACTTGGCAAACCTAGTACCAATTAACACTCTATTAAAACTAATTATGACATGTTTCATTCAAGTGTTTGCACTTAATTGTTTCATGCACTTAAAACCCACCTTAATTAAATGTTCTGTTTAATTAAAACCATAGATTTCTATTAAAAATGTTTTACTGTAGATTGAAATCTAAGTATTAGAACAGTGTTATGTGTTTGAGTTTTAGTCCATGTATTTAGCCCGTGTACTTATGTGCATGCACACGCAGACATAACTCTTATGTGCAGATACTCAGTCACTCTCCTGAGTTATGTCTGATAGCTCTGCACATGTTATTTAAAAAATAATGACTACATGAAGTCTCCATTTTCAGTTATTAAGCAAATTGCAATAAAGACTTAACTTTAAGCTATGTACTGACTAAAACTGAACTAACTAAAATGAAAGAAGAGTTCTGTTGAGGAGGACGTGTGCATGCTACATGTGTGCATGTCTGCAAGAGATGTTTCAACTGAAGTTTTCAAGGGGGTGGGGAGAGATTTAGAGATAAAACTTATGCCTTTATTTTTATGAGGCTGAAAATATGCCCTTATATTACCCTACCATAAATGTTGTTTAGGGAAAAGCCTCAAGAGAGGAAAAAATCAAACCCTTCAACCATATAGCCAAGACTTAATTTACTTTGAATATTCAAGGTGAATTAAAATTCTATCTAAGTGGCAATACAGGACAATAATTTTTGCTTACGATCAAAGCTACAGCTAGTCTAATTGTATATGCAAATCAGGCAATTTATATTTAAATTATGCATTCCTATTCTAGTCCCACAGGCACACACAGATCAGCAAAGGGAATTGGTAGGACATTTGCAAGGTGCTTGAATATTTATTACCAACTGCAACCATTCACTGATCACGAGAAAAGAAATATACACAGGCAAACATACAGATGCAATTTTATTACCATTTTCAGAAAAATGAGGCAACTTAAATACAGGCATTTCGTGTCTATGAACTGCAGTTACTGACAAAGTGGATTTCTTTAAGAAAATCTGTATTCTTGCTGATATTTGCTATGAATAGAAATGATCTTTGCATGGCATGATGCACTTTCAATACATCATATAAATTTAATTTTACTGTTAGGTGTTTGCAGTGGTTAGAATGTCGGTTTCTTATATTAAACAGAAGCAAAATACTCCAACATTTTTAGAAGGACTTCTAATTTTCGTTTTTCATCCCAGATAATCTATTTCTTTTCAGTCAAAATACAGAAATCTAAAATTTATATTCTATCTTCTATATTGTGTAAGTTTTTTTGCAATGCTTCTAAGAGCAGGGAGATGTCTGAAAGTGCTTATGAGGCCATATGCTTGATGGATACTTTTTAACTGGCTTAAACTACGGATTGGATTTTAGTATTTCCATTAACTTTGATGACAGAATTTGTGTTGTGCTATAATAAGCGTGAAAATAAAAGTTAAAATATCTGGGGTCACAATGCACTATCATTATTTCAATATATTATAAACTCATGAACACCTAAATAACCAGATGAAATTTCGTATCACTGATTTCTTCATAGCTTCTCAAACTAAATGTTTTCACTGCCTACCGACACTTTATAGACATAGAATGAAGACTTCATATTTTAAGATATATTTGTGATATGGGTGACAGTGAAGGAGATTTTTATTTGCCTTGACAATGCTGAACTATGAAGACCAAAAATGATACCCATTTTTGGTATCATTTGGTAGTGCAGGGAAAGGAAAGCACCCTTCCTTTCCCTGCACTACCAGAGAAAGGAAGAATGATCAGATTCCAGTATCTGAAAGCAAAAATCTGGAAGTTTTAAAAACCTTAAAAGTTTTTAAAGTTTTTTAAAAGTATCTAAGATGCATGTACCTGCATCTTCTGCCTTCCCAACAATGCTAAGCATTCTTGGCAAAAATTCACTGTCATTTTAGGAATGCAACTGAAATCTTCTTTCTCTTTGAGCAGCGCTAACACAAGAGAAGCTCCAGGAAACAAACAGTTTGTGTGGAACAGGCATTACTCAGCATGGTCTGAAGTCCTTGGAGCAGACTTAGGAGAGGTACTTATCTTTCACCCAAAATGATGATTCACCAGCCAGCTCCTGGTCACCTCTCTTACATCGTCAGCACATTTGTCCACATGATGAGAAAAGAAAGTTGATGGGCAGATGTGCAGTCCTGTGCCACCACAATATTTTGGATCATCTCACTCTCAGGCTGACCCTGGAAAGGGTGGCCATTGGCAGTTGGTGACAAAAATTATCTCAGTATCATATCCCAAAATGCATCATCTCTTTCTCAGGACTACTCTGTACAATGTGCAGGGCCCTTATTGTCTTTGTATGACAAAGGATGGTCATTTCTTTCCTCTTCTGTAACTCCAGAGCTTACAGCTGGACTGCCACGGACATTGGACCTGCCTCAGTGACACGGATGACTGGAAGACAGTTTCTGCATGACACAGAGGAAGCTACTGCAGCAGCTCACAAAGAGCCTGCGACCCTCTCTGTATTTAATAAAGGGAAGTATGTATTCCCAGAGAGCAAGCCATCCAACCTGTGATCTGACTGATCCTCATTACCTGCCTCCCTCCCTCGTGACTGCTGAGGAACACCAAGAACTTGTCTTGGACTCTTCATCTTCTTGACTCTTCATCCATAATTCAGTGAGGTGAATTAGGACACTGATGACTGCTTTCTACTGGTGTATGAAACCAAAGGGGGCTTCCATGGCTTCAATTCATGCAGTACATAATATGTCCTTGCTCCAGCAACCACAAAAGCACATGCCTAACTTAGTATATTTCAAGAATTATACTAGAGTCTATCAATCTCCAAAAGTTTAAAGTGAATCCCTTCTGCACATACTTTTGAGTTTGCTTATTAACTGTTTTTATGCCACATACTTTCAGTGCAATGGATTCAGCATTCCACACAGACTTTCATGCCTGATTCAGCTCTCTGCATATTGGTCTTTACAGACATTTGACGCACCAAGAGATCCACACTGAGCCAACAGAAATGACCTGTGAGGGATTTGTAGTCTTCTTGACTGGCAGTTGCTGCCCAACCAGGAAACTATGGAGCATCTCAAATGGCATCAGAGGCCTATTCTCACAGAGCTGAATTGTACCTTCACTGCCTTGATCATGAAATTGTGGAGACCTCCGATTTCAGAGCACCCTCCTGAAAATGCAGGACCATGATTGATGAAAGCAGTATGCTTTCTGATACTTGACTAGACAAAGTAACTGATACAGATATGCATCCTGCAGAATCACACTTCTTTTATTCTCCAATTCACAGGCATCCTTACTTGATTTAAACCCACATCAGCCTGAAAATAAGAGACCCGAAATGGGACCAGAGGAACAACTTTGTTTCAAAGGAACTGATGACACAGATGTTCACAAGATGTCACAGCTCCTGTACACTACCATTTGTGAACACATGCAGTGTGACTGCACATCCAGTTTCATAACTCAAGCCAAAAGCTTCAACTAACTTGTGTTAATTATGAAGAAATTTTTTCCTTTTATTGTACTGAATCTATGAGTTATAAATAACCTGATGCCAAATGACATCAAACCCTAGATTTTGCAAGAGGAATAAAGTTTTTGAAATTCAACAGAATAATGCTCCTCTTAATCAGATTTCCTGGGATTGCATATTTTTTTGTATTTTTCATTTAAAATGTTAACATAAATATGGCAATTTAAAAATATTCTTGGGCACTGAGTTACAAAGGCTACACTTTCCTTGGACAAAACCAAGAACATGTACATTGTTTTACTATTTTGCAATAGTTCTAAAAACATTAACATATTAACAAATCTAGACTTTACGTGATAAATCCACATTACACACAAAACACAACTTCTTGTCTGATGCAACAAGATAACAGCATAACATTTTTACATGTATGCTGTGTATCTAGTTTAAAATATACTGGAAAGCAGAAAGCATTTACAGGAGATTTGATCAGAAAGCATCAACACTGCTGCATATTTGCCATTTAATCATTAACTGCTGCTCAGACAGCTGCTGTAGACTTCATGGTTATACAGGTGTTCAAAAGCAGGGGCGCGTGTTTGGGTGTATATATAGCTCCTCAGCTATCTCGATGGAGTTCAAGAGCTGCTTCCTGGCCCCTCTGAAAACAAGGAAGCTCTGATGTCAGCGTCAAAAGAGCAAAGATTTAGCTCTAGCACCAGAGTGGGAGCCTTGCCAGGAAACTCCTGTGCGCAGCAGAGTTTCAAAGTGTTAAGAAAACTTTGCACAACCACGACGTCTGCCCAGAGTGCTTTCCAGGCACAGGCAGATGCTGTCAATGCCCTGCAAACAGCCAGAGCAGCTGCAGAGATGTGAACTTGCTGACTTCATTGCAAACTCTGCAGGTTTATGAGCACAGTCTTCACTGGGGGCTGACAGGCACAAAACCTTTTTTAAATTAAGAATGGTTACTTTGCATAGTTGAAGTCTTTTTTTAAACAGATGTACTTAGGTTTTTTCCCCTCCTTTGGGAATTCTAACCTTAACTAGGTAAGAACCCTGAGGCTTAAAAAAACCCACCCACTCTAACCTCTCTTTTTTTTAAATTGCTAACAGACAAACTTTTAACATATCAAGTTTCAGCCTGAAACCATTAGAAATCCTGAAAATAGGGGTCCATATTGGAAGTATTGATATTACCCTAACTATAGCAGCAGATGCTTCTATTATAAAATTATTTAATGTCCTGATCAGTTCCAGTTTAAGATTATTAAACACAATTTCTTCTTGTTACTAGTAAGCCCTTCCCCCGCCTCCCAATTCCTCACATCAGTGCATTAACAACTGCACACAGCTGCCAGAAGACTAAGCTGGTGTTTTTAAACAGTTCTTACCAGCTTTCTTCCAGATCTCCTCTGGCACGTATCCAGATGCAGGCCTGTGAAGGAATTCCCGATGAGATTCTGCAGGAGGAGGGAGTGAAGAGGGAAAAAGAAAGCATCATAAGCAATGCTTGCTTGCTGAGAACAAGGCTTAGAGAAAAATACCTTCTCTCTTTAATTATTGCTCAGACAAAAAAACCACATGAAGTTTTTCTCTCCTCAAAACAAAACAGATGCCATGGCCATAGCTCATGAATGTCACACAGACCAGATCAATTCTTATGACTTGAATGTCTCATCTTAAGCCAAGTTGAGACATTATTTTATTTGTATTTTTCAGTGTTCTGAGTCAACTCTGTGTGACAGTATCCACACTTTTAAGGTAGGCTTTGCAAGACAAACTGAGGGAGGGACATGCATTGTCCATTGTCATTGTATTTCTGAAAAGGAAAAAGAAAGAGGCAACAGTGCAGGTTTGGCACTTCTGCTCTGTGCAAAAGAATGACTACTGATGAGTGCAGATAAAAGTCAAGATGTCATTCCACTGATCAAATAAGATGTCCACAGAAAAGCAAAGGAGTGTTTCTCTAAGTTCAGAGTTATGCTTTCCTGTATCTGAGCCCATGTTAGCAACTGTAGATGCAAGAGTTTGAAAAACAGAACCTTTAACTTTAGGTTAAGCCCCTAAATACACGCTGCCAAACAACCTCACTGGAGCTGAAGCTCGTAACTCACCCACATATTTCAATCACATTTTGACGGCTTTTTCCCCTTCTCCTCTTTTTTTTTTTTTTTTTTTTAAGGGTTTAACCTTTAGGCCTGGGCCTAAGAGTTCTGAAATCAGAAAGATCCCTTCCACAGGGACTTCAAAGACCTAAGATCAGACAATACAAAAAGAAAATTCACTTTGGCCTGAAATTTAGCATACAGACCCTCAGAAGATGAAATTGAAATTACTCCTTTCAAATACAATTTAAAAACTGATTAACTATTATTCAAAGTAATAGAGGACAAAATGAAAAAAAGAAAACCAACCAAACACATAAAACTAACTTCACTGCCATGATTACTATTGCCAGTGTGTCAGAATTCAACTGCCTAAATAAAATAACTTGATTTGTTACATTACAGACAGGTTTGAATATTTTTAGAGCTGCTGCTGGAAATCCAATGCCCGTTTGAAGTCTGGGCTTGAAATATAAGAAGAGCATACTTGCCACTCTTTGAATACTGATTTTGACTAAATGCATTTATTTTTGTATCTTACAATTTTTTATTCACTAACTTGGTCAAAAGGCAGTATTTTTAAGAAAAAGGTTGAAACATGAGGTTTTGGAAATCATTATTACACCACTATACGTATCCATGCAGTACTGTTTACATACAGTAGCCCACATAAACTTAAATGCTTTTAAAAGATGACACTTAATATTGCAGACAGCTAACAAAGGTGGAAATGACAGGGGCTTTTTCACCAGAGAGTAGGGAATCCAAACCCCTGTGCACTGTTTCACAGATGTAGTTTCTAGCATGAGAATCTGCAGACACTGACTGGGAGTACATCTTCCCATCTGACCGGCAGCTGAGTGGATTTACCCTGCTCTTCTGTTTGTCACTGAAGTATGGGACAACAATTTAAAATGGATTTTTGTCGGCAGACTTTCACACCTCTCAAGCATAAAATAATAAGACTGCATATGTGAGAAAGTGTGTGTGTGTGTAGATGTTGCAAAACAGCTATTTATATTGGTTTAATCAACTTGATAGAGGATTTCAGACCTGATACCAAAAATGGGAAAATTCTCAGTATCGCTTGGCTTGCACGATTATGGAGATGATGATGAATAGCCTTGTGTACAGTTTTCACCCCTTATTAAAGGCTTTTAGACTTACAGGCACAGTGCCAGTTCAGTCAGGGGGACAGAGCCAGCAGCAGAAAATATCGTTTGAAGGCTCAAGAAAAATAAAGACAAAAAATTAAACCACTCTTATTTGCTCCTCATGAAATATCTCCATGAAAAGACCCAACGAGGCTCCAAATGTGGCAAAACAAGGGGTTTGTTGCATTCATGTCTTTACCTTGTATTGAGTTTTCCTGTCACTTAAGGTAGCATCCACTGCAACTGGAGCATAACCTTGATGTAAATCTGTGGCTCTTAGTATTAGGGGGATGGGGAAAAAAAAAAAAATGATGGGGAAGAGAGATGTGGAACTGATTTTTTCGTACACATGACTTTCCAAAAGTGGAATTCAATGACATAAATGACCAGATTGCCAGCTAATTGTTAAAATTTCCAAAACATAAACATCAATCAAGCTCTTATTCCAACCACAAATTATTTACATGAGGAATGAGATCCTCTGCAAGAAGACTTAAATCAAGAGCTTATGAGAGACTTTCCCATAGTTTGGAATGGTGCACAAAAAAGACAAGAAGCACTTACAAAGATAATAAAAACCATATTTTCCAAGCAAGAAAAATTTTAGTAACATGGTTATTGTTTAGTCAGTGGTGATGAGTCCGTGAAAACAATCTTCTTTCTGAGGGTAAACTACAAGAAATGACCAGAGGATATAAATCTTACATATTAGTGTTTTTAAGGTAAGGTGTTCTTCAGCTTAAGAATTAAAAAAATTGCTCATTAACACTGAAGCATAAAAGATCTTGGACATCTATCAAACTCAAACCAAGATTAACACAACTGAGCGAAGTTCCTAAAATCCTAAATGTAAAAGCAACTGCAAAAAGCCATAATGAGGCAAACACATAATATTAAATAACTAACTGCAGCACCCAGAAGTCAAAGTAAATGCTGCCTGAAAGAAAATGGAATGAAATCAGAAAACATTCAGAATAACCTGAAGTGACAAGGCAGATCATTCAGAAAAGGATATTGGAAAAGGCTTTACATGTCAGACATAACACCAAAGGTTTGTTAATGGTGACAGTGCAACAATGTCATTATGCAGAACTACAGTATGTACACTACTGAATTTACAAAAATTCATGGCAAGGCATAAAAGCATGTGTTGGTAGTTCCTACTGAACCAAATGCAAAAGACAAACTAGAAAAATAAAAAGCACATAAGTATGAGAATAATCTGTACTTGTCTGTAAGTGCTTAAATGAGTTAAAAATAAAAGAGAATTTTGATATCAAAAATGGTATTAAAATATTCTATTTTAATGTGAAATAAACTTGTAAAATAGTAGGAAAGTTGTTGGAGTGGGACAGAAGAGTACATGTGAAGAAAACACAAAAATCTGTATTGGTTTCAGCTCTCACATTCTACTCAACATTTTTGGTTGCTTTAAGATAAAGAGAAAAGGTGCTGAAAGTACTGAAAGAGAGAAATGTACAGGGATGTGGAGAGTTGTAAGAGCAGCCATAAATAGGGATCTGCGAACTGAAACTGAAATGAAAGGCTAGGACCAAATAAATGATATGAACGCTCATGTGATAATAAGGCTCAAACCCTAGAAAGCACAATAGAAAGAAGGATGTTCAAAATGCTCAAAAGTCAGTCAGTCAAATATGTTCAAAATGCTCAAAAGTCTATTTCATATTTGGAAAGAAGGACAGAAGATAGGTTGGCAAAAGAAAAAAATTGAGGTTATCACTGGACAGTGACATGCAAGTCTATAATCTAAAGTATTAAGAAATGAAGATGAACAGCTGATGTTTTGATGATCTTTATAATTTACTGCATTTATGAAAACACTAGCAGGAACAACAATACCCTATATGCTGTACTGAATATTAAGGCTCAAAAATAATAAAAGCTACATATAAGCAGCGCTGAACAAATTAAATATATATGCCTTTTTATGTATTTATGTGGTTTCCATATTTCAAATGCAACTTCTGCTTCATTCTATCCTATAATAAATGTAATGCCATATGTGGGACATAGAAAACAAACAAAAAAAAATTTCTCAGAGCAACAGATTAAAATATTCACTACCTTGTTTGTAAGAGTCAAGTTCAAAAGCGTGCCAGTCCTACATAATGAAATACAGAGATACAGATCAGAAGGTGGGTAATACTGAATGAGAGTACCTTGCAAACCTGGCTGGGGGGAAAGTGTTTCCAGTATTTTTAAGTACATCTTTTCCCTCTAATACATTTTTGCAGCTATTACAACACCCCTTGAAATTGTGGTAAAAATATAGTTGTGTTCTTAAGAAAAGAAAAACCATATAGGTACTGTATTACTGAATCATCCTCAAGCAGAGGCCACATCAGAATTGAGCATACAAACATGCAATGTTTCTACAGCTGGAGCCCTAGCCAACAGCATGCAGTTCAGTAAGCCACAATCAGCCCAAACCTCCCATGCAGAGAGTGGATTAAGAGCAAAACTTAATGTCATCAGTGACCAGTATCACAGAGGCTTTACATTCTAGAATTACAAGTTAGAAATGTTACTGTAGTATTCACAGCATTACGGTTAGCTCATGTTGAGAATATCACGCATATCACAGCAATGCTGATTATCTGCAAATGGCAAAGGAACAGGTTTACAATCGCAGCATGAATAGACATGCGTTGGCAGGAATGCTCTGGCTAACACTGAAAACATGACGGTGAACCCCCTTAGAGAAAATAAAAAGGGTCTGAGAGGGTTAACATTTAAAAATGTATTACGAAATGGCTAACCTATGTGTTTTTGACAAATTCATACACTTCTGAGAATCCTGGTTTTCTGAGGCAAATCCTGCAGATATTTGCACTCTTCACTTCAAACTCTATTTTGTAAGATTTCCATTCAGATAAATTCAACAGACACAAAATACCAACACTGCTGCAGACCTTCTGATGTGTGCCTGCTCCACTTATCTAGAGCCACAGCTGCACTCAGTATGGTTATAGATCTTGTTTATAACCCACGATGCTGAAGAACCCTCATCTTTAATTTATCCCACTGTGTGTATTTCAGTATACACTGTCTGATATGTGTAATTATTCACTATTAGGATGAAAGTTGCAGTCCTGCTGCAGTATGTAGTACTGAAATTCTTCAGCAGAAATGGAGGAGTCGGATGATGTATTATTCACTTCATAGACCATCACAGTTAATCAAGTGAATATATATAAAGTCTGAGTCATTTTTAGACTTTCATAAACATGTATTATTCAGACTGAAAAGAACAGACCCATCTTACCTTCAGCACACTCTTGGAGAATAATGGGAGCTTGTAACCTGTTGTAGCTGGCTAATGTGTGTATTGGATTACCTTGCATTAAAATGAATGATCAAGTACTTCATTTAATTTCTTAATTAAAAATATCAACAGAAAAATATTGATCAGATAGTGCAAACTGCCATGCTCAACATGATTTACAGGGATGTCAAATTAAAAGAAGTACAAAAATCTCTGGCAGAAAGAAAGGTCTACTGGTTCAAAATGGCAACCAGAATTTTCTTCAATTACTTTTGAACTCAAACTATCCATGCTAGATTNGATTTTGTCTAAAAAAAAAAAAAAGGTACGAAGGGGAATCACTGACATTTAGAATTCCTGTAACAACCCCCCCAATATTTACATGTTGTGTTACTTTAATTAAAATATTGGAGCAATTTTGCAATCCCTTTTCCTTACTTCAAAACTAAAATAAAAAGCCCTAAACTATCTCAAGGCTCACAGACACTGCTTCAGTTTTATTTTACCTCTGAATGTTAGGGGCTTT
>VYZQ01042114.1:33222-42780 GCA_013400655.1 Mystacornis crossleyi | reverse complement strand
GTGTGTTTTCTTTGCTCATATTTACTCAAACTCCATGTGCCAATCTTCCACTTGTCAAAATACTATGGAAGCAAAAGAAATGGACTTTCCTGTCTGTACAAGACAAGCTATTAATTTGCCTAAGTCCTTTAGTACTACAGTTAGAATGCCCTCTAACTTAGATGGGTAAAAATCAGAAACAGGAAACAATTAAGTAACTCACTGACTTTTGATCACTCAGTGTAGGAAAAGTAAAGGCAGAAAACTGGGACAAGTAGAAATCCAATTCTCCTTTTCTGCACTACAGCTTGATACTAAAATCATATATTTTCATACAAATGTATTTATTTGCACCTTAACGTACAGGTATTTCCGTGTTTTTTTAAGAATGCTTTGTACTTAATTACCTTAACTGGAATGTGCTGCTTTAGCTTGGAAAACACACCAGCATACCCACTGAATTTGACTAATATAGAAACTAACATGACCACTGAAAACACATTTACTGAAATGAAAATAATGGTTTTGATAGTATGCTGGATAAAGGCTGCCATGTATTTTCTGGGTGTTTAAATTTAATTCTACAATTTGTTGTTACATTTTCTGCACTGACCAAATAAATAGCTTTGCAGAATACCAGAATGAGACATGTTCATAAACTCATTTTATGTTTCTGACCATATAAAAATATATAAAAAGGTAACAACTTGGAAAACCTTATCAGAACAGAAATCACTGCCAAACTTACCATATCTGAATATACTGACTATAGTGATAAAAGACAAGGTACTGAAGAGTGCCTTAACTCAGACGCTCTGAATTCAACCTACTAGTCTGCTTCTCAACCCAGTCCCACTCATTCTTTTAGGTCTCATCCCCTCGGGGCAATAGCATTTCTCCAGGTGCCTGAGGAAGCACTCCTGTTTCCCAGTAACTGGCAGACCCATGTGAATAGTAGTTCCAAATATAACACCATCATAATTTTAATCTGTTTTCATCTGATTTTGCAAAGTAACCACAAGTTGTAGAGAGGAAATAACAGCGAATGTGTAGGAAACATAACTGACACTTTTTTTCTTGCTCCTGTTGGCCACATTTTCCTTGATGTGCCTATAAATCAACACAGTTGTTTGGAAAACTGGCAATATGATAAAGAGGGAGTCTTTCAGCTATAAACACACAAGGGGTCATTTTACTTGAAGCCATGATTTACTCAGATTAAAGACAGCAGAATAGACACTACTTTTTAGCCTGTACCCATTTAATAGAATTTATGTTGTTTGTAGGTTGTAATTTCAGTTTTAAATTATTGCAATTTATGGATAATTTCCTGGGTAGAAAACCTGACCATGCAAAAGTGCCTTGGCCGGAAAATTAGGTTTCACCTGATCAAGAGTATTATGCCAATTTCAAAGAACACTACAGTCAGCTTACAAGACTGAGACAAAGCTGTTCATCTACTGTTTGTGCAAGATGCTTTGATTTACACTGACTTCCAACAACAAAGGTTTGATGAACCAAACAAATGATAATGCTTTGCTGGAATAAAGTAGCTGTGTATAATACTGCGTTATGGAAAAGATTACTACTGCCTTGCTAACAGTTCATACTGCTAAAATTCTTTTAAAATTCCTCATAATTACACGTGGCATACAAGGAGCACAGCTGTAAGAGCTGTGAGCATCCTTCACCTTACTGAGATACTGAGGAGCATCTTCAAATAAGATTTACCTAACAGTATTATCAAAGTTGATCTCTGTGCCCGGGTACCTTCAATATGTATTTCTTGTCATGGATTCCAAGTGTACTGCAACCACAGCAGCACTTTCTAAAGTCACAATACAAAATCGTGGCCACTTTTGTTTTCTTCTCACTCAAAATAATGCTATTCTAACAGAATTTTTTGCTATCATATATCCATTTTGTAGGCAGCTGTCATAAATGTAGAGTCATTATATGACATGCTCACATCAGCCCTTTCCAGCAAGCTCAAAGGATGAGTAATCAGCACAAAGTTTTTTGTGGTTAATATATTTAAAATCATGTAATTTATAATTAAGCATTCATTCACCAAAATAAAAACTCACTGTGGTCCAAGTTGCTTTGCTTTACTACAGTAGAATGTAAACTCCAAAACTTGTAAACAAAATACAGTGAACACTTTGTTCATGACATGTCATGAACAAATTACCAAAATGTGTTGTCTCCTCAGGTGTCAGTTTTCGTCTCTTGCAGTGACTGATGGTTCCCAGTGTTATTACAGAAACAGATTGATCTTTTTAATGAGCTAGTTTAATAGACTCCAAAATCTCACCGTGGCTGCTCATCCGTGTCAGACCATATGCACCAAGAAAACATTCAGTAAAACACGAAGCTTGGCTGTCAGATTGCTCTATAAAACCTCACATACAGTAGGCTTAGATATGCAGATAAATAACCAGAATTGGAAAATGGATATGCAAAAAAAGGTTCTGAAATTATAAGGAGAAAAAATTACTGTATGTGGATTTTCTTTAACAAAAAATCACGAGGCAGCTGTGGTTACATGTAACACACGTTCCACTTTCTTTGCCCAATCCTCTACTGTACTCTGCCTCTACTGGAATCAATGGTATGCAGTTACTCACGCCCAAATAAAAAATAGAAACTTGTAGGTATACATATAACATACGCATTATATACAATGCATGCATGTATCTATATCTATATTGATATATGTATCTCATCTACCTTAGGAAGTGAAAAAGATACAGCAGTTTATTTCAGTAAGACACACATCTTCAATCAAAATTACTGCAATTGCATTTAGTTCTCCTGGAAAGATGTGGCCTTTGAGCAATTTTTTTTTCATTTACTAGCCATGGAGTAAACCTTCTTTTAAAGAATGTCTGATATCTTCTGCTGTATTTTTAGTAGCATATTTGAAAATTATTTATATATCTAAACAAAAGGTATAGATATTTCCAGATATTTCCTCATGCTCCCCTGTAAACAATTAAAATAATTAATAACGTAATGAGTATAAAGCCAGACAAGTATTTGGTTTCAATACTCACTCAGTCTAGGCATGTTCTGCCACTGAGGACAGTTTTTTGTGGTTGATTTACTTACATTTTCCAAATTTAAAGATATGCAGACTTCAATTCAGTAAATTTAAGAACCTTCCCAAAAGCATCTTGTTCTTTTTGCTAAATCTGTTGTACAAATGTTCTTGAGCGCACAAGACAACTCCACTGAACTTGGCTCAGCCAACACTGCCACATATTTTTTCTGTATAGCTTTTATTATAGTCATAGGCAATGACAAAGTAGATGTGACTAACCAGTGACAGGGTTGCTTGACACCGAACAGAACCAACTTATTTTTTAAGCTCAAGATATCATTCCAGTGGGCGCACTGGGCAGTCTCTTTCATGTGAGCATTTTGCATTACAGCAAATAGTTGGAGAGTCAAAAAGAAAGGATGGGTTTTTCTGAAACACCACTTCCCGAGAACTAAGGAGCTGAATTTCAGGCTGCAGTTGACAGAAGTTGCCACATCTTAGAGTGTGCAGGCCAGCGGGACACCCCACACTAAACCCTCCCTGGACCCTGGGAATTTAAACACAGGCTCTTACCCACAACACTGGAAGTTAAACTGTCTACCCCTCACCCCAAAAGCTGCATGACTACCTGTGAAGGAACTGAAGGCTCCCCAAGTTGTTCACAGCCTAAGAGAGACTTCAGTTGTGAAGCCAAAGGAACTTGACTTCGCAAGCACAGACTTAGAAATTTCAAGAGCACCTACCTATTTTAACTAAAAGGGAATGCTGAGAAAAAAATTCATAAACCAGACCCAAATCTCTCTAGGTCTGGGCCTCAGTTTTAATTAAAAGATGAAGGCTGACTTTAAAATCCAATATTCTCCTGACCTGCTGGTCCCTTTATGGGCTAATCTTATGTCCTTTTTGTTATAAAACCAATACAGGGTCTTTCCATTACAAAGTTCTTGTCCTGGTGTCTACCTGCATCACCCACCTTCTCCCTCACAAGCAGGACTGCAGATAACACAGGTGAGACCGTACTTACGACAAAATAACCGAAATTCAACACTCTCAAACAGGGTCTCAAAGAGAGGGAGCATTATTCCAAATGCTAAGGATGGAAAGCAAAGGAAATACTTTATTTTGTATTTTTCCTTTGTAGCCTTACAGGATATGTGAATAACACTTCTCTCTACTAACAGGGAAAAAAAGTGAGTTACGGCTGTCAGGAAGGCACATCTCTCTTCTCTGTATTCTGTCAAGCAATACCTCACTGGCTTATGAGATAATTTCATGTGTGTCTATCTCCTTGTAGGAAAATGTTGTGTCTGCTACTGACACCGGAGCACAGCATGCTGACAATAAAGTTATTCACAAGATATTAAGAGGCCTTTTTAACAGATGTTTTGGTACACTACTCTGCAAAGACTGAGGATATACAGAACTGCCCCAAGGCGTTAAATTTCAGCTTTGGAAAAGTTATTTCATTGCATATAGTATGAAAATACAAGTAAAACGTCCAAAAATTAATCATCTTTCTGAGGTGTAGAAACATGCTTGTGTTAACCCCAACATGTGTTTCGGTTTGGTCTAGTTGTCCGGAAAAACTGGTGAAAAGAAGATAGCTACACATGAAAAGAGCTTTTCTGCTTGAACCTTAATTTCCTCATCCAACCTTAGTGATTTTTCTGAAACACAATCTCAGACAAACTGATTTCAAATACTTTCACATCTTTTTCTATCTAATGGCTATGTGACTTTAAATTTTACTATTCACTTCTGGCTATGAGAAGCCTAAAGTTTTACTGTGAGCTTTCAGCCTTTGTTTTCTCTTTATTTCTGTGCCATTCAAGCCTGTTCCAACACAAAAATGTCACCTGTGTAAAGGTACGAGGCTTCTTGATGTCACAAATCTTCATCTTTTTCATTTAAAGGATAACTAGGACAGCTGCATACCTCAGGCATAGAGGTAGTGGTATTTGGCAGAACGGCATAATAAAAGTTTTCCACACTATAAAACCCATGGCAAACAAATCAGTGAAAAATACAATACTTGAGTCTCCCAAAGGTAAAATGTAAATGCCAGTTGAATTTCTAACATTAGCATAGGAAGACAGTTAAAAGTAAATAACCACAAGAGTCACTTCCTTGTAACACTAAACAAAGAACTTTATTCCAAAAAACAAAAACTGCTCCATACCCCTAAAGCTACTGTACTTCACACACATGCATTCGCTTGCCCCATTTCTGCATTCTGGACTCTTCTCAGCTCAACAACAAAACAGACTTCAGTGAACATTTCTCCTCTTTGAAAGAAATGTCCTTATGCATATTCCATGTATGGATATGGAAATACGGCACAGCAGAAGGAGTCAAAGCCCTGACTGTGCTCTGGGGTTTGCCTTGTACTTCCCAATATAAATGCCTAACGACTCTCCTCACATTTAATGTTGAGTTCAACAAAACGTCAAATGCAAAGGACTTGCATATGAAGCTGGCAGGATCTGCTGCTTGTCACTTCATGACAAAACTACTGTGCACAAAACACTACAGTCAGTACTGGCTGACCAGTACTTCTGTGTGGATGTGACCACAGTGTGTCCTCAGGTGACTGAATCGGTGTGTGAATGCATTATATTTACATACACAGGAATATAAATGGGTATGCAGCTCTCTCTCTATATATATGTGTAAGTATGTATTTGTAGACATGCATAAGCAGGGTCTGTTATCAAAGGGCATGGGATAATGATTTTAAGCTAATAAGAGAGTAGATTCAGACTAGGTATAAGGGAAGAAATTTTTAATAAGGAAGGTGGTGAAACACTGGCACAGGTTGCCCAGAGAGGTAGTAGATGCCCCATCTCTGAAAACATTTATGGCCAGGTTGGATCTGAAGGCAGGACAGGACCTACACCCAGGGAACACCATGCAAGCGTCCCCCCCAGCACCCATCCGCACGCTCCCCCTGTGCTGGTGCAGCTCAGCACCTCGGGCCCACGGACACTGGGCAGGGTATGAAAGGCACGGTGGTGCTCACCTGTCTGGAGTTCGCCTCTTCCCGTTTTCGTTCACATCGAGAAGCAGCTCTGAGGAGTCAACAGGTGAGGTGGTGCTGGCATCCAGAAGCAGCTGTTCATGCTGGGCGAGGTACTGGGCTGGGTTCTGCTTGGCTAGCCTTGCACAGTGCAGCAGCTCCCGCTGCAGCAGGGGCAGATTGGCCTGCAAGAACGTAGCACACATTAAGAGGGCAGCTTGGAAGCAGTTTCAACAGAGATGAAGAAGAAAAATCAGAAATCAGAGGGAAGCCTGCTCTGAGTTGAAACTGTTGCCATCATTCCCAGCTAGGTTTGTCGAGGTTAGCTGCGTGAAAGCAGGCAACCTTCAAAAGTGGCTACAGCTGTACTAAATATGTATGGAAGGATGGGAGGTTACTGAAAATGTAAAAGAAAACTGTAAATGCTGTGAGAAAACCAGGTCTGAGTGCCACCTCTTTAAAGAGGGAAAAAACTGTCTTGGCTGATTTCTTCTGCTTTCTTACTACCTAAAACCCGATCTCCTATGGAGCAGCTGTTTTCAACAAGTGACAATCGTTCTTTAATATTTGTTTCCCATTCAGACTCCAGTTAGTACTCAGAAATTGTCTGAAACCAGGGGATCTGCAACTCTATAAGCTGCCTCAGTCACCATCCTTTGAGGGCCTTGGGGAGAACAGGATTGAGAATAGGATTGCCCTCAGCTTTCCCATTACACTTGCAGTTATACATTAAAATAGAGATTACAACAAAATCTCACGTTCCAGAGCTTCAGTTAATCACCCAGAGGGCTACAATCCTCCTCCTAACCAGATGTAGCTTGAAGGATTTCTAACTGTTCTTTCATGGCTCCAGTGGGACTTGGGTCATGGCCTGGAGATTACCAGGACTCAGACAAAGAGAACTGAAAATGCTGATTGATCCCTGGGCAGCACATTTTGCTCATCTACTGAGGTCTGACTTAGTCATACTGTTTGCCAGAACAGGTGGAACTGTATGCCTTTTCCCTCTGCAGAGATAGTTACACATCTTGGGAAACATCTTCCTTTCTTTGCAGCACAGGCCAGCATCGATACTAAGAAAGGCCGCTCATTTTTTACCTAATTATTTTTCACACCATGAAGCGATATGCCTTGACCTCTCTTGTTCCATGACTACTGCACAATAATTTTTCACCTCAGAATTTTCAAGTATTGGATTAAATTTCATAACCGTTAGTAACTAAAGATAAGACAAAGAACTTCAGTAGCTTTCCTTGCTTTTGAAATAACTCCCACTTTAAAAAAAACCTCAAACAAACAAAATCAAAAAACCCCTTATTTTTTAAACAGGAAAATACTTTTGAAGTCAAAGAAGTTCTGAAAGTAATGTGCATGGAACCAAACAATAAACAGATGTTCTGAGAAGTTCTGAGCCCAGGATCTTGGTAAATTACTTTGTTAACATTATAACAATGGCAAATGCTCCAGCACCTGTTGCTGTACCGTAAGAGCAGAACCACTGCATCACAAAAAATGCCAGAATAGAGTCAGTACATATGAAACTTAGAACAGTGGAGAAAAAACTAGAAATTGCTATCAGTTATTCATCTTAGGATGGAAAGACAGTTGGTTGTGGAATATGGAAGTCTTTTCAGACCTACCCAGAACAGAAATATTTTGTGAAAGAATCAAGTATCTGTTTTGTTTTGGTTATCAGAGAGAGACTGACTGACTGTGTTGTGAGCAGGGCTTCTGACTTGTTTTAGTTCCACTGTTTCTTTAAAAAACTCACACTGAATACAAGTCAAGACACCCAACTACCTGAACTGCCTTGCATGGCAGAAAATGGCTGAAGTTCACACATATTTACAAATAAATATTGGGAAGAAATAAAAGAATCAGGTCTACTATCTGAATAGTGGTACAGACATAAAAGATGTATCATCACATCTCAGCAGGCCAGTGAGGTAGAAATGTGAAGGCCCTATTTAGGAGGTGAGTAATGAAGGAAGAAACAACACATTTGTGTTCCTTATCCACTATCACAAACAAAAAAGGAACTTTTTAATACATAGATACTCCTAGAGACAACCAAATTTTGAACTGTTCAACAAAAACTGGGATTTATTTTACTTGTTTTCCTTCTCCTAAAGAAATGTTCATTCTTGCTCTTTAACCATAAACATGAACATTTGCACATAAATTTATCTAAATAGATTGAGCAGACTTTCTTTGCACAGAACAAGCATGTACAGCTTTTAGTATGTTCATAAAACATATTAAAATATTATAAAAATATATACATAAATATATACATATTATATATACATAAAACATTATTCAGTTGCCTAATTTTTCAGAAGTTAGTATAGAAAACTATGATTGACATGCCTTATAATTTGGGTTTGTAATAGCATAAAATAATATTTGGACAAATACTTGAAGTCAAGAAAAGCATCATTTAAAAATTTATAGTTCAGCTCAAATATTTTCAATCTGCTCAGAACATTGTTCTAAACAATCTTAATTAAACCATATATTAATAAACAATTAGTTTGTTGAGAGAAAATTAATCAGGAGCTCCCTATAGGCAGGTCAAGCGTGCAGACTACTTCTGGTCACCATGGCCCTGATACACAAGAACCAGTTTTCGGGAAGATAACAAGAACTAATTTTGAATACAGAATGAAACATCAATATTCTCCCTGTTGTGAGCAGGGAGAGATGAGGCTCCTAAGGCAGCTCAAGCGTACTCATAGAGACTGAAACCAGCATGGGCTTGCACTCAGAGGGTTGTGCAGAGGTTCTGCTCTGACAGCAAAGGCAGTTCTCTACACTCTGAAGCAGCACGTTGCTGCTGATGCCTGTAGACAGACTTCTGTACCTCTGCACGTGAGAGATACAAACCAGTTCTCAACCAGAAAAACACTGACTGCAAACAAACATGACATTACTGGCTTATGCTACCCTAAATTGTTGCACTTCAGCATCTGAAACATGCTCCACTCCTGTTTTCAATTGGGCCTTGTATCCTTCAAGATTTAGGTAGTATCTTAGCCTCCTCCATCAGCAATAGAAATATTTCAGTATTATAATTTAAACTGAAAAGGCTTCATTAGAACATAGTATAAAATTAGGCTTTGATGTTTTTTATAATTGCATGTTTAAATAAACTATTACAGATGTATTAAAAAATAAAGATTTAAATTAAGACAAATTTGTTTAGAAAGCCTGAGTAACTCAAAATATTTATACTGATGCTTAAAGCAAATATGCACAGCACATCTACTGAAAAACAGTGTTGGCAGTACTGAACATGTACACCATGTACCACTTAAATTTAATAGATTAAAAGCTGCTTGATATTAATCTAGAAAATATGCACAAAAAGGCCAGTGAAGGTTTCTGCAGTTGAATGATCTTATCTTCCTCTGAACCAGAATTGGTAGAAAGATAAGCAATTCAATGACTATTTATTATCTGTAATAGATCAGCGCTCCCTGGCGTGAGGCACCGCACAAACACATGGTGAAGAGTAGCT
>VYZQ01042114.1:11143-30444 GCA_013400655.1 Mystacornis crossleyi | reverse complement strand
TTTAATTTTTTTTTTTTCACCAACTTGACCCTGAAGGGAGCCATTTTTACAGAGCAAAGAAACCAGTGGTATTCACACGGGAAATGGCATTCANGGGTCACACAAATTCCACTTCCCCCATCCCCCATGCATTAAGATTGGCTTGTAAGTAATTTTAACTGTTTTAACTGAAATCAAAGGAATCCTGGACAGCTGGCTGCAGCTATTGGCATCAAAAATACCATTAACTCTCCTTGCTCTTCCTCTACACACAATTGCCCATTTATTCCACCCTCTCTCATTGAGCCTGCATATGTGCACAGCAGAGGACAACACTTTCCTCATCTCAGTATTTTTTAGTATTTTTTAACTTTTCAGCTCCATTTAAGTTGGTAAGTTCTAGTCTGAAACATCTCTAGTTCCCAAATACTTATGGAAAATACTATCACTTATACAGAAAACTATACACAACCCCTACAAAATGTCAACTCTAAACCCTTAGAAGGATTTCAGTGCTAGGCAGTTTTAAGAGGGCTGGTTTCCACATTTACAGCATCCTCCAGACAAATAAATCAATTCAAAACACTATGTTATACTCTCACTGTGTATACTCAAATGGGCTGGAAGAAAAGAAGAAAACAAACAGTACGAATAATGACTTGATATGCAGCTCTCTCCTTCCCACATCAGATTTATGGGATTCATATTTAGAAGAGCGAAGATGAGTCCATAGCACGCAGCGCTCCCCTGGTCAGAGGGCTTGCAAGCTGACTGATAAACTCTTTACTGCCAGATTCTAACAAGCTCCTGGCACCAAAGTCAATTAATTCTGAAGTGGCTTTTAAAAGGAAAACAAACTAAATGCCATGAAAATAAACCGTAATGACTTTAAGCAGGAATATCAGAGTTGATACAACTGTGAGTGGAAGAGCATACTCAATTTGAAAAGGCAAGCATCTGGCAGCATACCAAGGTAACAGCTATGCTATCTGCATAGAGCCCATATGACACAGCCAGCCAAGGAGGGGGAAAACATGAAAGCGAACCCACTGAGGATACCAGTGCTTCAGGACAACAGAACAGCTAGGAACACTTATACACACGGACTAAAATAATGAAAAATGTCCACCCACACACTGACAATGGAAAAAAACATATGGGAACAATAAATACCTTATCTCTGGGAAAATTCATCTCCACAGCAAAACCAAAACAGAATACAACATGATCTGAGAAGGCAACAATGACTGCTCACAGATCATAGCAATTCAGAGGAGGCAGTTACTGACAGGTGAGAGGCAGAGTAACTTCCTGACTTCAAAGAAGATTTTGCTTCCCTGCTCTCTATTTTGCACATCACGTGTGTATTTTATAAATTAGCTTTTGGAAGAGATTTTATCTTTAATTTCTAATAAAAGGTGAACAAGCATAAATCAGTGGACACAGATACAGTATTCTTAAGACACCATGTTTACACTAGAGGCTGGAATCAGAAGAAATGTCTTTTCCTTGGATGGCAGTGTCACAATCTCATCATGTGCTAATGATTAGCAGCACTTTGGAAATGGGCTGGTAGCAGGAATTCCTGACATCCCCTTACTCTGAAACATGCAGTTTGCAAAACTCCAGCTTGTTACAAGCCCGTGATTTTATTATATTTATAACCAAGTCTCAAGACTTTGTTTGTAAAAGCTTTTATACCTACAAACGAAAAATATAAAACAAACAACAGCGATTATAGAATTAGGGAACTGACAGTTCCTGTGAGCAGCCAGAAATGATCCCGAACCATTCACTCAGACACAGTTACATGCACTAAGCTATGGAACGTAGTCCTTACACGTTATTAATTTCCCTGACTCTCTTAAAAAGAAAAAGTGTAACACACATCTGTGACCTAGCAACAAAATGGTTTGAAATACTTTCCAGATCACTGAACTGTGCAATACCTTTAAAAATGGGATGACAAAAGGTCGCAGTGGGAAGTTAGTTGCTTCTTGCAGTTTGGAATGAAATTCTTCAATTGTCAAAGTAGAATTCTGTTGAGAAAAATAAATTCTGTCTTGGTGACAAAATAATGAAAACTCTTAGCAAGAGAAACAGCAACTGAAGGACTCTGAAATTGCTTAATAACTTGATATTGGTGAGAATAAAAAAACCCATGCTGCATATTAAATGATTACCTTATTAAAATACACAAAGGAAATCACAAGCATCTCAGACATTCAATGCCTGTTGCTTAGAGTACAGTACAGTTTAAGCTCTCAGGTGTAAAGCATGCAAAGGCTTTTACATTTCAGACATCAGTTAAAGCTGCTTTTTTCAACTTTTTTTTTTTTTAATTTCACGTTTTTCTACTGTTTTCCTTTGAAAGAGGGCTGTTTGCTATGTTCTAGACTATGTAGGAAAGTCCTTACTTTACAGATGAGGTCGTAATCATGAATCCCACATGCTGGCAGGGTTGACCACGGGAATAGCATGATATATGGATTTTCCCAAGGAAAAGATCCTAGTTCACTCCTAAGACCTCAAATGAATTTAGAAATCAACTGTAATTAGCAGTGGGAAAGCAGTTTTGATCTGAATATCAGTGGAATACTGATACTGATGTTCCCAAAGCCACCTTCAGCTTCTTTACTAGCTCCCCCTTCCAAAGAGACCCCTGTGACAAACAAAACCCCATTAAACACTTATTTTGAATACAGAAGCAAATGGAGAGCAAGACTTACTGATGTTATACTGCCTACAATTGACTTCCCTTTGACACAGACTCAAGTCAAGGGGCATCCACTGCTGTCAGGTAGGGGTTTGTGAAGATACAAGCAAAGATTGTGAAGTCACCCCTCAGCCTTAGTGCTAAAGAGTGCTGTCAGTCTCTGCTCCAAATGAAATCAATGGCAACTGCAGCTGCTCAGAACAGATGCAAATTAGAGCACCACAATAGCATCTTCGCCAGTACGTCCAATTACTGCTGAAGGAAATACATGGGAGACAACAATATCTGGCAGAGAGAGGACTTTACTGGGAGTAAAAAGAATCCTGGGCCAGATTCACAGTTTGCATGTAAAAGGGCAGCCCAGCTTGAGAGATGTAGGTAAAAAAGAGATGAAATTTTCATTCAGCTGTACCATCACATAGAGAGAACCATATCAATAAAGTGACTTAAGTAGCAGCAGTGCCTCATTGGGTTCATAATGGTTTGGTTCAATGATACTGAGAAAAGGTTTTGCACTGAATAACTGCAGTCCAAACATACTCAGCTCATCCTTTTAACCACTGGCCCTATATAGGTACAGCTCTCTCCTTTCCCCATCCAACTAAACGAGGCAAGTCAAACCATATTTTACTACATTACATGATTCAAGGTATGTCTACATTAGGGGTACTGCCAGTATAGAATGAAAACCCTCTCACACTATTACACCATAATAATATACTGGCAAAAATAGTCAAGGCTATACCTAGTACTGAATAGCTGCCGCTTGTGGGAAGCTAGTAAGGCTACTCGTGTTAGCTCTGCCAGCAAGAGCCAGAACTTCACTCTTGCATGTTTGGTTCCCTAAAGTATGATGAATGCAGTGCATGTGACCCACTCTTTTATAAAATAAACACATCAAGCAAGGAAGAGGGAAAAGAACAGAAAAAATACTTGCTTACCACAAGTCCTAGCACAAGGGTACGCACTCTCTCCCCAATCTCTGGTGAAATGTCATTGCCAAACTGCTGTAAGGTTGTAAGAAATCTCTTCAGTTTGCTGAGCTGCCTAGCTCCACAAGCTGGCGGTAACTGCTGGTTAGCCAGAGAAGAGGAAGAGGAAGAGGATGGCCCATTGCTAAAGCCATTAGGAGGAGATGGAGCTCCATTTAACGCTGTTGGTGAATGGCTAGTGCCATTGGTTACTGAAAGAAAAAGAGATAGGAGGATAAAATAAAGATTGGGGTTGGGGGGGGAGATAGAGAGGAAAAGGAGACAGAGGGGAAAATCCCTCAGCTTACGTTTTCTGCACTTGACCTCAAAATTAATTAAGTTGCACAATCAAAGATAATTAGCCTTTAGACGGAGCAACAGTCTGCAGTTTATATCTATTTCCCAGTAGCTGGTGCTGAACACTGTAAGGATTGGAAATAACAGCAGCCGCCTCTCACATAGCCCCTTCAAAATGCTTCTGGACCTGAAAAGCATCATTTGAATACCAGCCTTTTGTCAGAGGATTTTAAAAAGAGGGAGAGGGAAATGGAGAGAGAAAAAGCATTAGTGCACGAATGATTGAAAACCAAAAAAAAAATTGCTCTTTGGGGTAGAAAAAAACATGCAGACATATTTCATGAAGCCTCAGTTTATCTCTGAATATTTTTACTTGTGTTTTGTACACACAACTGACAGCTGTGTTTATAAAACAGGACTTTCACGTTTTAACCTTACACCACCCAATGAGAAGGTTATTTTTTCCAATACAGATTTCCTAGCTGCTAACATATGGAGCACACAAAGTTGTCTGTGCAGGTACAAATGCTGCCAATGCTCCCTGTGGCCTGAAGCCTTGCAGCAAGGGCACGAAACTAGACTTTAGAAGACTTCTCAGAGACCATGAGCAAATCTCTCTGCTTTCACATGCCAGCACTTTATCTCTGAAAAGGATAAGAAAGCATTTCCCTCCTGTTGCAAGGTTGCTGTGAGAATAACTATCTGAAGTACTAAGCATTCAAAATGTATGGCAATGAGATCCATGCAGACATACTGAAAACAACAGAGAGTTTTTGGCAGCGATTTCAGTTTGATTCTTATCCACATTCTAGAAGAGAGCAGACAGTCAAACTGAGGACATCCTCTTCCACTCAGGTTAGTTGGAACAGCAACACTCAAAACACACACC
Source organism: Mystacornis crossleyi (assembly GCA_013400655.1). Classification (NCBI taxonomy): domain Eukaryota; kingdom Metazoa; phylum Chordata; class Aves; order Passeriformes; family Timaliidae; genus Mystacornis; species Mystacornis crossleyi. Next base: position 25,592 of record VYZQ01042114.1, on the reverse strand, counting down.
GTTGAGGTTGAGTCTGATTTGCTAAAATGACAGCAAACAGCAAGAAAAAGGATGGCTCCCTGGAAATACAAGTGTTCCAGTGCACTGGCAGGTGTGGACATGCAGCATGTGACTGTACCCAGCGGCAGCTGCACTCAGCTGGCCACTGCCCTGGAGAAATTTGCTAATTTCTTTTTTGGAAGTCACTCAGAACGCATTCCAAAACAAAAAAAAAAAAAAAAAAATCAAAAATCAGGAACTTGTCTGCAATCAAAAATGCATAGGAGTATTAGTTTAACTTGTTTCCTATTTAAAAGCTCAACCAAGGCAAGCTAGCAACTTTAAAAACTTCCGATGTTTCTCAGTGACCAGCCTCTCTGAAACCAAACATCCTATTCTCGTGTCATTTTCTTCACTGTTTGTCCTTATTTTTGGCCAGGAAGTCCTTTTTCAGCATGGACACCTACTACTAGATTACTCTATTACCATATTTAAATCACTGCCACAAACCTTTGAAGAAGTTTTTGTTGCCCTAGTCACCACCTTCCGGAGAGACTACAGAAAAAGCTATGTGAGTTGTTACCTAGCCTCTGCTTGTGTTTTATCCTAGTTTTTGATTGCCTATCCTGGCTGCATGGGCTAGTGAGAACAAGCATTGGAAAAAGAGAAATAGAAAGAAGCTGGCCTCAGGAAGTACAGCTCCCTGTGAGGCTCCAGGCCATGCTCTGAGTGCTGCAGTGGAGTGAGGTATCTGAGTAAACAAATATGTCGTGATTGCAAGGAACTCACAAAGCCAAAAGTCATCATACCAGGAACTTAGTAAATAAGGATTGGGAAGATTAGTGACATTATCCTGCTGATCTACCCGGACACCACCCAACAACTCTGTCACCAGTAAGGGGCTGCTCTAGGCAGCGGGTTCTGGGGCTATGATGAAGAAAGCAGAGAAGTGTGGAGTTCATTACCTAGGACAGATATAGGGAGAAGAAAGGCAGGTGAAGATTTCTCCCACAACAAAAGAAATATAGAAATAGTCCCATGATTTCAGCGCTTTCCTTATAATATCTGAATTTTCCAATAGGCAGAGTTGTACATAATTTCTGAAACAAAACCATGTTACTAATCCAAAAGAATTTAGCATTTAAAATTTCAAACTACAACATGTCAAGAATTTTTAATCATTAAACCAAAGAAAACAAAGATATTCTAGACCAGAAAACAAGTCTGATCTTTCTGGCCTGCAGGCATTCCTGCTGTAGTAATAATAAATGTAACAGACACTCTGTTCTGTTAAAAGTGACTGTTCATTGTACAAGCTGGAACAGCTAAGGCCAAACTCCAAAATGTGATAGGGTAAAAAGCAATTAAAATCAGGGTTTTTTAGACTTTTAGTCTTCAAATAAGGAGCCCCAAAAATCAGGCTGTGGTTCACACACCTTCCAAAGTGCTGAGCTCAATCAAATATTAACATCTAGAAATCTTGTGAGTATACTGAGGACTGTAAGTGTGATTAAAGAACATTGTCATAATCCTTTTATGACTGCCAAAGATCATCCTGAAATGTGCCAAGGGCATCACACTGGAAAGCTCAATCTGCAAAAACCTGATCCTGCAAAAACCTAGAAATAATTTAAGTTCAGATTGAAGCACCTCCAGTGTGAAGCTCCATCCAGGATGATTCAGGTCCTGGAGTTAAGCAAAACAGACAAATCTTTGCAGGATGAGGGTCACTGGGTTAAATGTGAGTTTATGTGAATAGCTGGCACAAACCCTCCTCACTGTTTAAGTTCAACATAAATTGTCAGGACAGGGTGCCCTGGGATAAGTAGTACAAAGGCTTCCAGCTGGCCTTCTGCATAGAGGTGAATTTTAAATAAGGCATTTAACAGACAGAAAGGGACTAAAACAGATATAGGCAAGACAAATAGAAGATGCTGCCTTCATTCTGTTTAGGCATATGTATTCTACTGTTCTAAAAATGTTTTATTTAAAACGTGAAATGTAAACACATTCTCATGTTTATACTATTACAAGGCAGTATAAAAGAGACCAAAAAATTTGCAGCTAAATCTTAGTATGAGAAATGTGGATCATTTCATGGCTGTGAAAAGAATAGTCCAGACAACGTGCCAGATTCAAATCTCAGTTATGCTGATATGAATGCAGGATACATCAAGACTGGTAGAATTTGTTATATGTTTACATCAATAACCTGAGACAGAGATGCAGCCCTAAGTGATTTAGAGAAGTGGTACCAGACTAGAAACCTCTAGATAAAAATTATGAAATTATTTTAATTTTGGTTTTACATCAGTATTAACTAGGCTTTATGCAGCACTGAAATCAGAATTCTTCACTGAAACATAAGCAGAAGGAAAATTAGTATTTATTCATTATGCATAATCTCCACTTCAAAAACAGAAAACAAACAAACTCCCTGAAGTTTCTATACAAAAGGGAATGGGATCCTTTAAACAGCATAATGGCATGTAAGAGAAGAAGGTTTTCTGTCCTTCTCACAAGAGGGCTGATCTGAGCATTAAGTACAGGGGAAACCAGCGCTCGCTGTTCTTTGACACTGTGACCAAGTGGTCAATGAAGCAGCAACACGAGTCTGAGCTGAATGTCTCTAATACCTTAAAGATGCATTAATCTGTTGTGAGCTTTGTTTTGCTTAATTACTATATCGCAATACAACCAAATGCTGCTCCTGCCATGTCATGCACATTTCCCTTCACCTATTTTGGTTTTTCACATACAGAATAGAAAGAAGATGGAAGAAAAGGAAGAAAATAAGACTAATTACACGTTGTGGGCGTAAATGAACTGGTTCTTGGAGCTCCTTGGGTAGTGGGAGGAGGTGGCATGGTTGGAGGCGTCAGCCTGGATTGTGTCTTCACATCCACAGGTGAGTCTGGCATTGTGGAATGCTTCTCAGTGCGATCTGCAACACACACCACAGGAACACACCGGTTTATTTCCCCAAGCACACCCCCTCTGACAAAAACTTAAAAGCTAATGCAAGAAGTGAGCCATTTCAGCATCTGCTGTGAAAGATTACACCTGATTATCTACTCCAGTGTGCTCTTCCCAAATTGCATCACCTAAACCTTACTTAAGAAGGTGCAACACAGATGGCAAGACCTCATTTGTAGCAGTGCTGCATTATCTTTTGTTTTTATTTCTAGCATGTGCAGATGCTACCTCCCAAGCACTCCTGGAGCTGCAATAATGCCACCTCCCTTCAAGGCCCTCATGTTAGCCAGGAGGAAAAAACAGATGAAGAGACAGGAAGATAATAAATCCCCTTATGACATCTCTTCCAGAACTAAAACCTGAAGCTCTTCAGTACAGATGAGATACTGGGTGCAATACTGGTTGAAGCCAGCTCACTTCATGTCTCTTCTTTGTATCACCTGCTGCCCTCTCCATTGCTTCTCTTTGTAATCTTATGTTAAACTTATGTTAAATACACACACCTCCTGGCTCACTTTACCACAGTGCCCCTGGATATTTTCATATTCGCCAGAAAAATAAACACAACATGCCAAAATGGTATGTCAATCATCTCATATACACACAATTATTTTCAAATAAGCATGTAAGTTTGCACCTTTGCATATTAAGGACAACTTTTAAGGTTCAAAACCTGCAAGATGACCAGGAACATACCTCCCCAAGAAACCAAAACAAGCATAAGGCAAAAACAAGAAGAAAACTTAACACTGCTCCTGCAACTAAAGATCTAAAGATACAACACACGATATAAAAGCTACAGAAGTGTATTTTTTTCCAACATCTTTTTGAATGACACTACCTTTTTTTTTTTTTTAAAACCATCCAAGCCCTTATGTTTCATTTATTAAGAATGGGAAAAACACAGCAAAATTTACCAACCGAAGGTAAAATTAAGGCTTTCTCACTCATAATAGGAGGTTAGCAAGCCATCTTGAAAAAAGATGAGTACAATGAAGTTTAGCTTTTAATGGGTGTAAGTCAAATTCTTCCATCCCTTCTTTGGGGAGTCGAGGCTATTTATTTATACATGGCCCTACACAAGTCTTCCTGAGCTCTACAAAACTATTTTGTAAAGTAAATGTCGCTGCTAATGGGCAAGCACATAAGTCTGTGGTTTTAATTCAAGACATGTCACATGCTGTAAGTTCTGTCACTTCACCTTGTGACACAATTCCTTCTTCTTACTAACAACATACAAACTTCAATGAAAAAATAGTATCTGAAATTTGCTCTGAGAGATAATAACAGAAATTAAATGCAATGCACACATTTAACAAAGAATAGTTATGTTTAAAAGAGCCTCAAAACACTTAATTATCAGAAAACTTAAATACAAGAAAGTTACAAATAAAAAAAGGAGGGGAGGGGAGGGATGGGAAAAAACCAAAACAGCCCCCTCCCCCCCAAAATTAACAACACATAACAGATACCAATCTTTATGTCTGAAACTGAAGAAACTGAGAAAGTAAGTAGTAAGTCCCAGAGGTGCAGCACGTCAGGTACTTCAATCATAGAAGCCATCTTCAACCTTTACTGAAATGCCTACAGGCAATGTTTGAGCTCTCAGGGAAAGGGAGTAATTTCATATAGAATTTAGAGACAAGTTTGGGGAAGATGAGCAGTGAAACACCCCCAGAATAGGATGAGGAGAATAGAGATACAATTTTATAGGACCTGTAGCGTTGATCTAAGGTTAGTAAACCTCAGCTGTGGAGGGAAGAGTATCCACAACAATTACCTTAAATATTAAGGTTGCTACAGGTATGATTTGCAAATCAAGCAACAGTAAATTATTACATGCTCATAAACAAAAACAGGTTTCTAAACAAAATTCTATAGATATTTCCTTTCCATAGAACTATACTAAAACAGTTAAATCTCTATCTTCAATAAGCCATTAATTTAATATAAAGAACTATGAAAACTCATCTTGAAATGTTAATTGCTTCCTTAATAGCCGAATTCATCTTGCACTCACCTCAACCAACCTCAGCAACAAGGGAATAAATAGCTTTCAGCTCATGTTGCAACAGAGGGAAAGAGGCACAGCAGTGAGCCCAAGCCCTCCTAAATAAAGGCAAATATTTCTCCCATGCCAAGAAAGGAGAGAGAAAGGGAGGCTTGCCAGAGCTGGTGGGGAGATAACAGTGGGAACTGCTGGTCCATCTGGTTTTCATTCTGCTAACACTCACATTGAACTGTTAAGGAAGGCAGTCCAGGTACACAGATTTGAAGCATGTGGGAGCGCAGACACAGGCACAGAGGAGATGGAGGTGGGTGGAAGAAGGAGTGAGAGAAATCGAGCTCCTCTAACAGACTGCTGCTCGCAGCAAGCAGGCACAGCCTGTATCCTCCAATTCAGCTGGTGATAACTAAAAGCGATCCTGAGCTGTAACCAACTGCACAGCTCCTGCTCCCTCCCTTCCCTTCACTGCATTTCAAAGTTCAGGTTTGATCAGAAACGCACTCAGATCAGAGGGGGGAGACTTTCCCAAAAAGCTGGCAATGTTTTGCTACTTGAACTGAACACGGTAGTGGGAAATAGTGTGTTGGTTTTGCCCTTGAATTTCAGGTTGCCACTCTATCATGATCCAAATGGTTTTTACTACCTCCAACAGTTTGCCACCCAGTTTGCAGACAGCTGAACTCATCCACAGACCCCTGTACTTCTCATCTAAATCGAATAACATTAGGTTTGATTTTTCCCAATTATCTTTCTTTGGACCTCTTAGGGGTAAACACTAACACCCTTTACATACCACTTACCTTTTCTTTACCTCTCTCTCCCCCTTGCAAAGCCGACTGCAGGCACACAGATTTCTCTCTGTCTACAAGTTCCCTTGTTCTGCCTTCTTTAGGAAGACATTAAGGCTCCTTTCCAGCACACCCCAAAACATTTCTTAACAGCGTACAAGATTACTTTGTCAGAACAGAGATTCTCCATGGGGGCAGGGGAAAAGGGCTTTTGAAGAAGTACAGTGCAAAGCTCTTCCACGTGCTTGGAAGACACCACCACACCACCCAGGAGAACAGCCTTTACAACTCTCTATTCCACCCTCTTTAGTAACAAATCCCCCGTGAGAGCCGTTCTGCCCTTACTGCTACTGTTTGCCTGTTCCTTACCTTTTCATACAGCTCCCTGAACTCTGAGGGAGCGATGGGACTGGGAGCACCTGTCTACAGCAGCTCTGCACCCACCACTGTCCCACCACCCACGGCCCAGAGAACCTCAGCAGCGCTAAGACACAGATCACTCAGGGGATGAAGTGGTGAAGGAGTACAAAGCAGAGCCACCACTGATAAAAGCATTAACAGTTCTTCTGATCTGAACTCCTAAAGCTTTTGGTGCCTGACACATAGCTTATAACTCCAGCTTCTACAAATCAGTATTTATTTCTTAATTAATAAAAACAATAAACCTAACAACCAACGCTTTTTACTATAATGGTTGAAAAATAGCCCGATGATATGAAAGCTAAAGACAAAATGGCATTTAAATCACATTCACAAGCCAATTTCCTTCAAGACATGTTATTTCACGAGGCTTTTTATGTATGGACATTCTTCATACAAACTCTCAATGGATATTCTGCTATTCATACATGAGGTAATGAGGGCTTGGTAGGGGAAGAAAGAATCCCTCAAGAGGAAAAACTCAAATTTTAACGTATCAAAACCTGCTGGGTAAGATTTCATGTACGTTTGCTCCAGTTTTACAATACAGAGACATATACATTGAATTTTGCCCAAAATTTGGAAGAACTTTCACCATGTCTTAAAACTGCACAATTTCTTGAACATGTTCAAAAACATGTTTATGGTCTTGAGTCGAACCAAACTCCCCGCCTGCAAAACTATTTCAGACTATCTTTTTCTTCAGATGGACCCTGACATTTCAAACAATAATCCTGTATTAGGAAGGACACACCAGAAAATTTCATACAGGCAGCATCCCACAGCATCACAAATTTAAGACCATAGCCTGTGTATACAGAGGGAGAAACTTTCAAGTGCAACAATTTCTTCCATTGAATCCCTTTTAACAATGACAGACCTGTGCTCCTTAGCCCAGTTCAGATCAAATGGGACTGAAACCAGAGGTCCTCCAAACTGGAAGGAAAAGGAGACATCTGCAACTCATTCTGCAGTGTTCACTGCAATCAGTTCAGGATGGAGAAAGATGGTGAAATAATGGTCTAGTCCTAATCCATACACACAACCCTCTGGAGCACCGAGAGACTTAGAATAAATTCAGAAAACATGTTTCAAGTATGCAGAGATCTGTTGCATTTGCTTTGGATTATATTTTTTATTTAAAAACAAAACCAAGCAAAACATTTTGAAATACACATTCTTGAATCTCCTTTACAGCATAGAATGAAGAACTGTGATTTAACCACAGAAGTATTTTGCTTCATTTAGAATTAAAGAATGTTGTAAAACCAACTTTAAATTATGATATTTCTTCTGTGGATTTCTTGGTTCATGGAACTATACTGTTCGTGTCATTCATTCAGTTTTTATGGTAGAAGTTATTTTTATCACTGTTTAGGTGAACACTGATATTTACTGTAAGCACAGTCAGCTTCTGAACCAAACAAGAAGAGACAAAACATGCAGGAGCTGGGGCAAAGAGAGATGTGCCTGCATTCAAACTGATTTACTTTACTTCCTGTACCCTACAAGATTTAGTCCATTTTTAAAACAAGCCGGTCTTTCATAAATGGCAACATTTCAGCTCACATGGCACACCTCCAAGTCTAACGCATCAAGGAAAGCTGATGTATGGAACAAAATATGGAATATATAAATACTTTACTGATACCATTTCAATAGCCAATTCAATGTCAAGCATTTCTAGGAGCGGTGTGTTTTCAATTTCCTTTTTTAAATGAAAAAAAATTGTGGTATAATACGCTGTGGCATTTATTTTACTTTTAGTTAGTGCAAACAGTTCCAGATGTACACTCAAGCATGAAAGATTCTTAAAAGATGCTTTATATTGATTGTACAGTATTTTCTACTTTAGTGCCAACATTTAAAAAACAAAAATAAAACTTGCTAAATTAAAAGAGTCCGTTGTCTTCTTTCCTTTAAACTCACAAAAAGAGTAACCCCCACATATGACACAAAGGATTAGAACCTGCCTCCACCACCCAAATTACAGGAATCGAGACCTAAATCTGGAGGATTTAATAGTGATGGTTTCTTAGATGCACAGGACTAATTTTGATTATTTTGAGAGGGGTGGCAGGGAATTTGCAAGCTGTGGATAAATTCAAGGTGATGAACCTGAAGACAGACAACCACAAGTCCAACCCAAGAGGACAAATTCCGTAGTTCTTCCATCCATAATGCTACCATGCTGCAGTCAGTAAGAACTTATCCTCCTTCAGATGTGGCCAAGGCACACAGCACCATTAGTAATAGGCAGTGCTTGTGAAGACCCACAGCTCCTTACCCTCAAACCTGCTGCTATACTGAGCAGGACAATATTACAAGGTTGCCTTGAAAAGAACTCATTTGAGCATGCATGGTATAAGCCTGATATATCTGGTAAATCCTACCCCACTGCATGCACTGAACCCCTGGGGAAACCTGCAAGTCGTACAATGCAGCCATAAAATATGACATTTAGACAACACCACTGCAGACCCTCTCCCTGCCACGCATGCCTGGGATTTGTTTGAGACTGGTACAGTGTTCATTCCATTCACCTCTTGGCCATTTTGACTTCTTGATAAATAAATAAGGACTTAAATCCAATGGACGTTTTTGTGCTATACACAATGATCTCAAACAGGCATAATAACCTTCTGTCAGCACCAGATCCAGTCATGTTACTGGCCTAGAAAAGAAACATCACTGGGTTTCCAGTTCCCCAGTAGATAATTTTTACTTCCCAGGTGATTTGCAGGAGTGTAGTATCAGAAATCAGCTCAGACTCCGCTTTTTGTCAGAGAACATTACCTGTGCAAGATTTATCCACCAGGAATCAGAATGCGTGTGAAGGGACTGATTGATAAGCACAGCAAAGTTTTCAGATGACATAACATTTCACTGCTTCTTTAGCATGCTGGGTATGAAGCTCACATACTGAAGATGACCCTTTTGCAAGAGCAATATCACAATTTTGCTGCAGTCTTATCTTCATTCTCCTCTGCTCAGATAGTTGAACAATTCATATCACCAGCTATTCTTCAGAACAAATGAAAGCACACTCAATTTACCCATTTACGCTCATTTAATATGCAATAGCTAGAAGAAATTCTGTATCCTGGGAGTTCACTGAAGTTATCTGAGGCCAAGTTTGAGTTTTCTTCAGCTGTGCTAAAAAAAAGCCTTGAGCATAATACAATCTCTCTGTCTCCCAAAAGCTGAAAGGGATTTTTCTGCTACTGTCTCCTGGTTTGGGTAGAGCTTGTGGATGATGTAAAGCTAGTGAAAAATGCTTTATGGTTTTTAGGTAAATAGTGAAAATGCTTTATGTCATTTCTTTGTCCACAATGGTTACCTTGACTGGTCCTAACATCATGACAATGAACCACAAATGCAGAAGCATTCTCTTTGATTTCAGTTCTCTATGGTGAGAGGTTCTGACTGGGAAAAAAACTTGGTCCCACACTCATGGCTTAGCAACTGAAGGCCAGATAATTATACACATTATAAAATAAGCAATGCATGAGTCCAATCTCAGAAATAAGACAAAAATCTTGTGGCTTGCTTTGCTTGGACATTATTTTCTTCTGAAAGAAATAAACTTGTCTTACCATATAATTTCCTTTTTAAAGAGGGGGGAAAGTAGAAAAATAAACTTTTCCCTCTCATTTAACAATCTGACATGTTTTGACAGTTTCAAAACTATCATAAATTCACTTTCAGTTATTTAATAAAAACTGACTCATGTCAGAATTGCACCTCTTTTTAAATGCCTCTTTTCTCCTTCACCCTTTCTGGCTTTGCAAATCTCACCATGTATAATTGCTTGAATGGAGGAATGCAGGGAAGAAGAATACATTCTAAATCTAGATCTGCTTCATAATGGTTTATGAAACTTAGCAAGAACAAACAAGCAAAATAAGGGCCAAACTGTGGGAGCTGCCCTGAGTTTCTGTAAGCCCCCAGAAAACAAAGTCTGCAAGTTCCTTTGTCATGACTGAATACACAACAGTTAGCCCATAATGAAGCTGAAGACAATGTGGAATTCTTCTAAATATCCCACCAAACATCATGAAAATTCCTCTATATATGAACTAATGCAGTTAATAAGCACAGTCCCATAATCAGTATTGAAATACTGTTTTCCTGTTTACATTGTTTCCTAGATCTTTTCTTTTTGTTGACAAGCTATCCGACTAAGAACTGAGTGTTTTGAGTGGTTCTCTTTGTGTTTCACATCCCAGGAAGTATTACTGCTATTCCAAAGCCAGCTCACTGAACACTGAGGCTCAAGTGAAATGACAAAGTGGCACTCTCTGCCTCTAGCATGAAGAACTGAAGAACAGCCAGAGCAACCACTGTCCAAACTCACGCCCCAGCCTCCCTGAGAAGCTATGGAGGTGACCACCTCTCCACAGTAGCAGTCAGTCGCTTTACTTATAGAGGAAATCTCCAGCACGCTTTCAGATGTGCTTTCCCAAAGGCTCCCTGACCAGTAACTCCTTTCCTTTCTGCACCATCGTCCCTGGAAAGCCTACCCTTGTCAGGATTACACACTATTTGACAAACTACAGATGAAGGCAGACTGGTATCTAAGAAACACAAATGCCATCAGAATCTAATTGGTATTTTTCGCATGCTCTTATATACTCAACCACACACAGCACACATCCTCCCACCAGAAGTAAGAAGATTTTCTCTCCCAGCATCAACTGAAATTTCATTACTTGGTCTCCAGAAACATATTTATGTTTTTAATGCAAAGTTTGTCCAGTCCTAAATTAACAGTAAATCACAGAATCACAGAAAGGCTTGGGTCATTCTGTTCCAGCCCCCCTTCCATGGACAGGGACACTTTCACTAAACCAGGTTGCTCAGAGCCTCATCCAACCTGGCCTTGAACACTTCCAAGGATGGGGCACCCACAGATTCTCTGGGCAACCTGTTTCAGCGCCTAATCATCCTCACAGTAAGAAACTTTTTTCTAATAACCAGTCTAAACATAGTCTCAATTTGAAACCACAGTTTGTTACACAAAGCTGTAAGTCTGAAGGAAAATAATGATAAACTTCTTTATTTCTAATGCACTTATACAAAGTGTAAAGAATAGCTGTACCCATTTTAGAAAAGTCCTAAGAGAATACTGATACCATATTTCATTAGATTTAGCTGGAACTGAAGTCTCCAATACAGACAACACAAAGTAATCTAAAGCAACTTATCTAAATTCCAGGAAAATTTAGGCAATAAATTCCTCTGCCAAAAAGCAAAAAAGTTACTATGGCTGTACTTTTAAGAGTCATTGCTTGTATTTATATAACATGCCAGAAGTCCTTTAGGCTCAAAAAGAATCAAATATGGGTGTAGGAGGTGATATTTTCCATGGTTATACATCTGAAAAGACAACACAGGCACTACCAAGAAGGTAATGGATATACTTTTGGCTTCGCTTGATTTTAAAATGTGGAAATTGTCATGGACAAGTCAAGGTCCTGTAAGGTGTGGAGTGGTGGTGGCCAGCCTGGACAGGCTGCTCCCCACCTTGTGGATCAAATTCCTAAACCCCTGCTCTACCAGACTGTGCCATTTTACCTATCCAAAAACCCAGTTCCTCTAAGTGATAGTTCAAACAGCGAAAACTCTGTAACATCAGATGTGCAGGTCTGGGGGACAAGACCTTACCCATAATACTCAAAGCAGAGGCAGCCAAACTCCCTCTTCACCAAGTGCCAGAATAGTCTGAGGAAGTCTGCTTATTCCTGCTATCTTACACAGACAGCTAAATTAGCAGACTAAATGTCCCATATAATCACTAAAGAGTTACAGTCTCTAATTTTTTAATCTCTGTGGCTGCTAAATCAGGCATAAACATCCCCATATAGATCTAGGTTCTTTGCCCCATGAGAACCAGAAGCATTCAGACTGGTCTCACGGTGTGGCTGCTGTGCACAACAATCGGTGGTCCTCAGTGACCAGGAATAGTAACTCCTTGGCTTCTATTCAGCCACTCAGGACAGGTATTAATCCACCAACAAAAATATATAATGAAGCATATTTCCCCCAGAAACCCTTGCTCAGGTGCTGGCACTGTTACTTACTGCCACTGCCAGAAAGACAAGTGAAACTATAGGCTTTCCTCCATCTCAGTATTATACACTGACTATCTTCAATAATGCAATTTATTATACTCATCAGTACTTGAGCATTTGTAGAAACATAGACTTTGGAAGACCATCATTTCACATCATCAGATGATGCCATTAAAGACATCTTGTATTTACATGACTGACTGTCTAGACAGAGTGTGAGAAAATATTCATTATTAGTTACGAGTCAACTCCTCCTCGGTGCCACATGTCAACCAACTGTCTTTTATTTTGGGCACTGGATCACACCTGAATGCAGAAGTGGGGAGGTGAGAAGGGGGAAAGAGAGCCTCAAAAACTTCACGAGAAGTTAAGAACCAAGTATCTTCTTAGATTAGGCAATATTACTTATTGACAAATAAGCTCCCAAGGAAAGCCAATACTACCATTAGCAAATCCAAAACTATGTTTTGAATCATCTGGCCTAACATATCACATGCACTCTTAAAAGTGAATGTGAAATAGTATAAGCATATAAAGGAAGAGGAAAAGGAAGGAATGTGTATATGTTGTTTAAGACTAACAAGTATAAAACCAGATTAAACCCCTTTCTGAAGCCAGCGAATTCACACAAATTCATATTGGCACAGAAATCAGGTGATCTCATCCAGAAAGTGAGATGCTGGATTAGCCTTGCAGAAGCCCCAGAAACACTCAGGAATATGTCCTTAACTATAGACACTGAAAACAGCTGTAGGTAAATTAATGAGACCACTCACAGGGTATACAATTACACGCAATGTTTCTAGACCTTAAAGCATCACAGCAGTCTTAGTCTTGTACAATAAAGCTTAAATCTTCCTTCTTTGAAGCATCTTCCCTATGTTTTGAATATTAAATATCAGACCCCAGCTGAAGCCTGAACTGAAAGAAAAATCAGCAATTATTACAGAAACCACAGAAAATATACGCAAATTTTTAAAACTATTTCAGGTACCACAGCATTGCCATGATTGATACTTCATTTCAAGCCCCGCAGATTCAAATTAAATGTTTTGGGTTTTTTTTTCCTCAACGAATGTATTAAAAAGGTTTTTATATTTATAGAATATCATTTTCATCAAGCCACCTAAACCCCCTACTCCAACACAGCAATACTGACCTTTGTGCATCCGTGCAGCTTCCATGGCTTTCTTCTGTACATGCATGTGCGTGCCCGTGTGTCTATGTGCACACACACTTCTACACGTATGTGACCAAGTTTTACTTAGTTGGTTTTGTGTATAAAAATACTTACTGTGATTTTTTTTTTAGGTTTATTTTTTTAACATTCAGATTTAGAAAACTCTAAGAGGGAAAGATCCTTCAATTACTCTGAAGGGAGTGTTAAATGGAGGGGAAACTGCAGGGTGAGAAGTCGGACACAAAAGAGAAACCACTCAATGATACGAGTGCAACTGAAATATTGACAAAGTAAAGAAGTCTGATGCATTTGAACTCTGAACGTTCAATGTGGATGCATTTAACCCTTTCTGATACGGTTTCCTTTTTTTCCTTGTAGGAAAAAAATCCTATTAAATGTAGATTTAACTCTCTCTGTGCGGAAACACCATACCTTTGGCTTTGGGCCTACTTGGGCATATACATTTTGTGCCTCTGAGAGATGAATTAACCAGAAGAGAGGCCCTTTTTATAAAGAAAAGAATACTATTCCCCAGCAGGATGGAAAGCTTGAGGCAGGGCAGAGAGGGGCTGCGGGGAGGCCTCTGCCCCGGAGGCGCCGCGGGAGCACCGGGAAGCCCGGGCAGAGCCCAGGCGCCGCCGGGAATGTCCACGGGCGAGTGACACCGCTAGAGGGAGCCGGCATTGTGCCGAGGCACCGGGAAAAACCCTCTGCCTCGACCGAATACTCAAAATAAATGGCAAGGTGCTCAGAAAGCCAAAGGGAGACGCTTTTAAAAAAAAGTTCTTTCCAATATCTTCAGCCATGTGATATAAAGGACGTGTGTGTACACATCAGTATGTACTTCTGTGCCTACAGTAACAACAGAATATTAAGTAGTTGTCTCTAAAATTCAGCTACAGTAATTGCTTTCTCAAAGGAGCAAATAGACAGCCCTGGCTGCAACAAAAGACCTTTTTCAGTGCCTCCTATTGTCACCTCTCACCCCAGCCACACAAGTTAGATGTTACCTCCCTCCCCCCCC
>VYZQ01042114.1:593-11119 GCA_013400655.1 Mystacornis crossleyi | reverse complement strand
CAATTCCACCTCCCCCTCACCTTTCCCTACTTTGGGGATAGCTTTCTACATGAAATATTCCAAAAGTGGGATTGCAGCAAGCAACACAATAGGCAATGTCATGCCTACAACTCACACTATATCTAGGCGTAGAAACCTGGATTGTGCACACACAACTATAGCCGTGTGATGACGGCATGAACTGGAAAATACCCCAACACAATTTAACACCATTTCTTTTTTGCATCAAAACACAGAGAACCAAACAAAGCCTGGTATTTCCCTCACACCTATAATTAGTCAGAGATCAAATGGCAAGCCGGTAAGAAATAAAGGCTCACACAGATCTTTATAAACATCCTTTCGGCATCACATATGTGTTAAGAAAGCTAAATCCCAAGGACAGATACAATTCAAAAGCACAGAGAGATAGTGACTGCAAGGGCATCTCCTGTAAAAACATATTTCTTTATGGTATTCTTGGAATAGAAGATGTAAAACACATCAGTACTTGTTTGGTAAGCTTTAAACTGCTTGGATATGAAGAAATGAAGAACTGCTGAACTGCAACAACTATACATGGGAAACTCTGAAATTATGAAAGGAAAATTTAAAAATGGGGAAATAGGTATACCTGGATGAAATACTAAACAGTTAACAAGAATAACTGTCCCCAAATGAGTTCCTAGCCATTATCTTTTTCATAATTATTGCAAGTAGTTTCAGTAACTGTGCATACAAATGATCTATTAGAAACTTAACAGGTCATTTCCAAAGGTGATTATGAGCCCTGACTTACAGAGTTACTTGGGTTTGCACATAATCCTGTTCAGTGCCAACAATCTGCACAAAATTAAGATGTGTTTCCAAAACACCACGAAGAAATAAACGTTCAGAAACTAAAATAAGGTATGAGGTGGTGAACACTGATGAATCAGATGCAGTCATCTTCATAAATGAAATGTTAAAAAATTTGCTTTTGTCTGAGCTCTGGTGTCAGGAGAACGGAAAGGAGGCAGCAATCATATGTTAGAGCTCTTATAATGTCCCATAATACAATAAATAATGATGAGTGTAACAGTGAAAAGTCTAAGGCTAGACAGAAGAGATAAAAAGCATAGTACGTTATCAGAGTGGACATCTGCTATGGAACACAATATGGACAGCAAAAATATGTGAGTAGATAAAGATACCCCAATGAACTCCTTAAAACAACAACAGGATGTTCTTCACCTCAATGGTCCTTCTTGGCCCTGTTTCTTTATGGGTAACTCTGCTATTGCAACAAATGAACAAGCAATAGGTTTGGTTTAGAAAATATTAGAAAACTATTCAGAAGCACCATTTCAGGAAAGTAATAAAGAATAGGAGTATAGACATGCAGCCTCCTCAGTTGCTGAGGTTGTTAAGAAACAGCAGGAGACACAAAAACAGATCCTGGCACTCCCACTGTGAATGGCTTGGGCAGGTTGTAAAGAAATTAACTGAGCAAAACCAGAATAGATTCACTTAAAATGTGCAGGGGAAAAAAGGCAAGAGGAAGCATCCCAAGCCACATTAACCAGAGGAAACAAAAGGCATTATCAATTTTCATTCGTATCAAATAAATAAGAAAACAAAACTATAAAAAAAAACTTTGATCTTAAATGAAACTGAAGAAAGATATTGACAACTAACAAATATGGACCTAGCTTATGTTCAAATCTATCTCAATAATTGAGAAATAAATGGGCAAGGAGGGTACCAAACTTGGAAAAACCCTCTTGCTTCTGGAAACATGCATTTGATTTTTTTACCGGAAGGAGTGAAATAGAAAATTGGTACTGCTTGTTCTTCTCTCACTTCCTCTTCTAGCACAAAAAGAGAGAAGAAGAGGAAAAACAAACACACTGAGATACTAGTATATCATTCAGCCAGGCCTGGGATTGTGGGAGTCTCTCAAGAGACCTTTCTTTTCCTCCAGAAACCCAGAATCCTTGCAAGAACAGGGACAAGAAGCTGTATGGCCTCACTGGTTCTTCAGGAAACCAGCAGCCTTCTGTCTATTGCTCCCCNTTTGTTTGTTTGTTTGTCTTTTTAACCATCTCAGATGTAGGCTTTAAACACATGCTCTACATCATGTTATGTCATACTGGGACAAACAGCTCCTTGAAAAGCTGAACTTCCATTTGTGATTATTTATCTAAACGCTTTGTTTTCTTTTAAACTATGTATATTTTGTTGGACTGCATCTACTGACAGCTAAATTCCCAAGCCTTCAACCTGCCATCTCAAAGAAGCAGATTCAAAAGAGTCCAAATAGAGTTTACTGTCAGTCTGTAATGAGAGTAATATTATAAATCTCTGTACCAAAAGCCAGCTGCTTCATTCTTAACTCTGATCCCCCCCTTTTCTTTTGCATTCTAGCTAGCATACAGCTGCAATAAATGTGGCTCTTCTCACAAGCCATGCAGATGTTAACAGTTCTGTAGGACATCAAGAAACATTTCAAGAATCTTGTAAGTGCTGACTAAACTTGCTTGAATAACCCACACTATCTCCTCCACATTCTTATTCAGTAACTTTAGTCTTCCTGAATATATTAAGGGGAAAAAATTATTACCATTTAAGCTAAAGCTTTAATATCTAGGTCTAAATGCACTATCAATAAACAAGGAGTGTTCTTAGGTGGTCAGACAACAGATAGTCAGATAGTAAAGCAAAGGAAGTCAATTTATTCTTTGGTCACGATGAGTAATGCATTTTTTTGTTTCTTATCTATGCTAGAATAGTAAAATGAATGTCTGAAAACATATATTTATAAGTCATGGCTGTATGTATTTGAAAGAATAGATCAGAACTAGAGCAAGGTCTTTTCTTTTCTAGCAATCAAATGGATTAATACTAAATTAGAGCGAAGGAGTTCAAAGTGCTACCTAGTACATTTTTATTAAAGTTGTATTAGCATGACAGTCATATGCATTAAAGATTAAGCTAAAGCCTCAAACCACAGTCAGCAGCAGCAAGAGTCCAGCTGTGCAGGTGGAGGACTAGATACGAAATGCATTAATTAAGCGGGTTTGTACGAGAGATGCTGTTTTAATATTCTTCCCTCTTCAAGCAGTGTGCTGGGGTAGAGCTAATGTTCTTCTTCGCAGCTAATGCAGGGCTGGGTTTTGGATTTGTGCTGGAAACAGGGTCGGTAACACGGGAATGTTTTAGCTGCGGCTGAGTGGGGCTTACACAGAGTCAGGGCCTTTCTGCTTCTCACCCCTCCCAGCAGCAAGCAGGCTGGGGATACGCAAGGAGTTGGGAGGGGGACACAGCTGGGACAGCTGACCCCAACTGACCCAAGAGACATCCCACACCATGTGATGTCATGCTTAGCAATAAAACTGGGAGGAAGGTTGGCTGGGAGGCTGAGGCTTGGGGACTGGCTGGGTATCAGACAGTTGGTGATGAGCAACTGTATCAATTGACTTTTTCGGGTTTTATTTCGCTCTTTGCTATTTTACCTTTTATTACAATTATTACTATTATTATTGCTATTATTATTATTACAATTATTATTACTATTTTACTTAAATTATTAAACTGTTCTTATCTCAACCCACAAATATTCTCACTTTTACCCTTTCAGTTCTCTTCCCCTCATCCTGCTGGTGGGGAGCAAGCAAGCAGCTGTGTGGGACTTGGTTGCCAGTTGGGATTAAACCACGAAAAGCAGCAAATTTAGTCTCCTTTTTGGGGTAGGACTTTCAAAACACGTGACACAGTTTAGAAGCTCAGTCATCAACAAAGCCAATAAGACTCACTCATGTATTACTGCAGACACTTGAAAATCCCACATCAAATACCCTACCCTGTGTGTAAACTTCACACTTTAAAAACCCGCTGGAAGGAGGGCTGCAGAGCGATTCACAGCACTGAGCCATAAAGAGATCACAATCTTTGACAAGTTCAGAAACAAAATGTGCAGTCAAGAGTGTCTATGGTGGAGTTTTGAGATTGTCTCCAGTCAAGTGTCAATCTCAGCAGAGTTTCAAAGAGGACAGGGTAGGCAGAAATAAAACGAACATATCAGTACATTTCCTGCAAGGAATTGATAAAAAGACCTCACTCCTACAAAGGCTTACATACCTGCTCAACTTCAGATACTTATCCTGTTATGTGGCACACTTGAAGTGAAAATCAAGACTTTGAAGACACAGGGCAAAAATAATTTACCATGAAATGTGGAATTTGGGGTATTGTTTGTTCTTTGCTTTAGTAACTCAGGAAATCTGAATATAAGGCAGAATTGCAATGTGCTATTTTCTAAATGCTTCATGACACTGCTTTTAGAGTAATTTCATCAAAATGTCATAAAAAGACATTTAAGCATTTTGAGATAAGCAAAAAGACAACAGACTACAACCTTAAAAAGAAGTTAATGTAATATTAACAGAAGCTCTGTAATTAGCTAGTCCAAAAACCTCAAGCCGTCTTTAGGCTTCCCCAAACAAAACAAATTGGAAGGAGAGAGCAGGAAGAAAAGAACTAAAAAAAAAAAAAAAAAAAAAAAAAAAAAAAAAAAAAGGCGAGAAAAATAAAGAGAGAGGAAAGAAAAGCCACATGAGCCAGAGTCCCTCACTGCTGTTATTTCTCCACAAGCGGAAATGCTCCGTTCAGTCATGGCTTAGGAGGCATAAACATCATTGAAATTCAAAAGCAGCTCTGAGAAAGAGGACGCCTCAATTGGTATGCAAGTGGTGTTTTCTCGCCCTGAATACATTATGAACTTGCAGCATGCTAATATGCCATGCTATCATAAGCACCAGATGGAACAGTAGGCAGTGTATGTCCCATCAAACCTCAGGAAGATGTATTAATGTTCCTGCTCTTTTTTTTTCTTCCCTTTTCCTCCCGTTTCTTCCCCTCCCCTCCCCCTCCCCTACTACAACCCCTCAGCTGTGTCCCCAGACTGGCACATTTCGTACCATCAGTCACCTGCTCCCGAAGCACAGTTCTCCAGGGTTGCCTCATCTTCACCAGGTGGTGCCAAACATCTTTTCAATCTTTTTTATCGCAGAAGGTAAAGGCCACAAGACGTGTCAGGCTGTGCTTACTGAAGGGTACCGAGTACAAAAGATAACATCATGAGATAAATGATAGATGAAGGAAGACTTTGGGTTTAAAGCTAGCACAATAGTTTTAAATTATGTATAAACAGCACAGCACAAATTTCCCCCTCAGTACTATTGGTGAATGAAGAATTGGGGGACAGCAGCAAAGGGAAAGGTTTTCCAAGTAATCAAATAAAACAGGGAACTGGATTAAAGATCTTTGAACTTAATTCCTTTTTTCACCACACTGGAAATCTTTTCAGAGAAGATGTACAGAGTTCAACAGCCATTTATAGGGTAGGGGCAGGCTTTAATTTTAAATTAGAGTAAGAAAATGGCACACGGGCAAATAAGCTTACAGGATTTTGATTTTTAAAAAATATATATTATATATTATTTTAATGACATTCCTTGCCTTTTATGACTAATACATTGCTTGAAACTGTATGTGTGATTCGAAAGACATCGAGAATTTCAGTACTGCTTCGCAGCATTTATTAATTCATTCTCAAGCAGGTTTTGTATTACTAAAGAGAAATGTGATCTAGTATTCTGTATGGAAGTATGTGCATAGGCATACAAAATTAAAGCACATATTTTCTGGTATCACCTGAACCTTTCTTATCTATTCATAGCAATAAACCTCCTATTGAAATATATGGTTTGCAAGAAAATTATTTTCTTTTTCTTTTCCTGTTACTGTGCTCTTCAGAATGCAAAATAAGGTCCTCAAGACTGAAAATAATTAAGAGCCTGTGAATTCAAAACACAAGAAAGAAAGACCAGAGATGGCTGAAGAAGAGCAAATCAGCTTTAAGCATTTTAAGTTTGAATGTTCGAGTATTTTTAAACAGGTTTGTTTTTCAGAGAAAAATCACATCAGTAAACATATTGCCATTTTCTGATATTTTAGAAAACACCTGCTGATTTACAAACAGCTCTCACTATGCATGTAAATCTATTATTTTCCTAACAACATTAGTCTTCTCATAATACAGTCGAATTCTACAAGATGCTGAGTATTCACAACTTACACAAACTTTTCTGGGGATTAACGTTGCTCAAACCCTTGTAAGAGCTAGATACAGAAGTTGTCTGTTGCATGTATTAGAAATATTTTCCCAACTATTAAAGGTCTGGTTGACAGGGATTTCCCACCACACATCCAATCTTAAGTAAAACAAAAAAAAAATTATCTTCTTCTTTCAAAAAAAGCATGTTATGACTGTTATTCAGAAATAACAGGCATTATTCTACCATCTATTAAGTCCAGAAAGGCTTTAATGCAAAGATGTCTTAAGGACTGAGTCAGAAATCAGACCAATTTTTTTCCTTTTTCTTTTCCTACTGAATATTGGGGGACTTGTTTTGTTTCTTAATATATAGCCTTTAAGGGTAATTTGCTAAACTATGATTTGCAATGTGCAAATAAGTCTATTTAAGTCCATTATCCTGTGTTATAAAGTAATTTCTGACACCTTAACAGCACTCAATTTAATTACAACACACTGAAACAGTAGAGCTGACTCCCAAAGGAACCGGTTTGCATCAGAAGATGATGATATATGCTAGCTGCTGATCAGCTTTCAGCATCAGATCCACCATCAGCTGTTTTCAAGAACAATATCAGAACATCTGCATCATCATAATATTTTCTGGCAAAAAGCCCTCCAAAAGCCAGCAATTGTATGCAACAATGTGCACATACCCACACTTGTAAGCAGACATATTTAAAACCCAGCAGCTTTACTGTAATGACTAAAGGAGACCAAAAAAAACCAACCCCCCCAATGAAAAACCAACAAAACCAAAACAAACAAACACCCCCTCTAACCAGATAGAAACACAAACAAACAAAGAAACCCCAAAACAAATAAAAAGAAACCCCAAAGAAACCCTTTCAATTTTGATTCAGTAAGCATCAATTTCTGCACCAGAATCCCCATTGGGTAATTCATCAGGGCATCTATTCTGTATCTAGTGTGGCAGGACAGCGAAAACACTTACAGCCTCCGAAAAGAAAAACACTTGTGACAAACTATTAAGCATTCCTGGTGATTAAGCAATAGACACTCATTATTTCAAGACTGTCGAACCGCTGCCCCAGACAAAACCATGCCATCATATCTGCTGCTATCAGGATGAAATCAAGGCATAATGATTTTCTGCGTTCCTTCAAAAAAAGGCAAGTTATTCAGCAGCATCCACAAAGCTCTTTCTGAGAGAATACAGAAGTTATCTAAGTAAAGAGTGTATCATTTCTCTTGTGGCTCTACAGAGAGATACAGGTCGATACCTTAAATTTAGGTAGTATTTTTACCTTCGGAGCTTTTACAGACTCTCAAGAGCAGTTTGAAGCAAAACCTTTAAGGCAGCATAAATGAAAGGATTCTGTTTCTGCTGGTGTCTGAAGATTAAATACCATGACTTGCCTTCCTCAAAATGAAAGGAATTGGAAATTACTACTCTACCAATTGACATGTCACAGGAAGAAAACTAGCTGGTTAGCTGACAAGCAACCATGCAAATCAAACCCAAGATGTGGTTCTGTCTATGCAGAGGAGTCTGAAGAGGGCAAAGAAAGGCTGTAACACTGGCTTTCCGGCACAGAACTTCCTATATACACTCTGCAGGCTCTGCTTTCATACCAAGCTCTCAAAGTTCCATGCACAGATTCATCTCCTATGCAGCAGACTCAATAAATACAGAAAACCCAAATACATGTTTGCTTTTACAACCAGATAATAATGTAAAGAGAGATGCAAGTAAATTAACAAAACAAGATAAGCATTCTTCATAATGCTTTAAAAATTTTACATGGGAAACACAGATAATATTCTCAAAGAGGCCACCATCTCACATTTACAAGGGGACAGTGAAGTGGTCACATTGGCTACCAGGAATTCAGAAAAGAAAGATATACACTCCTTACTGCACAGATCCCCTTTAAAAATTGCAAAGGACTTTGCTTTTATTTCTGAAGATGCAATGCAGTCAAATGCTGATCTCAGTGTAAAATAATCAAATATTGATTTTAATGAAGTAATTTAAACTACTTCTAAAATCTAATAGGGATGAGCTTGACAGAAGCTCTCTCTCTTTCAGGACCCTAAAGTTAGGAGATCCTACAATGCCATGGAAGGATGAACTCAACCAATGTGGACCATCTGAATTCTAGAAACTTAGTTGTCCTCCTCTTCTCAGTGGAAAAACATAAACTAAAAACACCAATCCCAAGAGGCAGTACACTCTGTTGCAAACCAGTTTCCACGAAGAAAACTGACGGCTTTCAAAGCTATTAAATGACAGTGCCATCTGACCTAGCTGGATATCTAATTACAGCCATTCTTTTACAAACATAACCACAGTTGCTTTAATGAGCATCTTTCCGCTTTCTTTACTGTGTTAGAAGGTCCCTATGTTTCACTCAGGATTTCACTTTCAAAACTGATAGAAATCCCAATACTTTTTGAAAAAGAATGAGATTATTGAATATCCCTGTTTTTTAAAAACTGTTTTTGTACATTGCAGTGTTTATGGTCTAAAATGTCCAAAATAGTGTACCTAGTACAGTTCCAGACAAAGAAAAGTAGAAACAGTAACGCTGTCACAGAAAATGACCTCTTCTAAATTTCAGGTAGACAGACTTTCTCCTAAATAGAATACAAATAAGTGTGTGCAAATCTAGCAGATATAATTACGCAATCAACAATTATGTGGTGAAATGGACTGGAAAAATAAAATTAAAACAATAAATGTTAATTTCTATTTGCTAACCACGAAAGATGTGGCTGGTGCTCTGCAAGGCACAAAATCCCTTAAAAAAAAGATTCTCTTAAAATTCAAGGAATGATATGAGGAAGTCACATATAGGAAAGTCTATGTAGATGGCATTCATTTGGATTATAAAACAGCTACAATGAAAATTCAAGGCTATGTACAAATGCTTATTGCTCTGGCTTAAAAGGGCCACCAGAATATATTTGGAATGCACAGTTTAGAAGCAAGAATCAAATTATGACTGCATTTTCCTATGATGCGAGAGCACACATTTTCCAAACTGCAATCTTGTGGCAGGAAGAGTATTTGAGTCATGTGTGCTTGCATGACTCACAAAACACATACTGAGGAGAGATCTGAAAGAAGGAAGGGGAAAGGCCCTGTATCCCTAAATGGGAGATTACTCCTTTAGCAGGATGTGGTTTCAAAACAGGAGGACAGTAAGACACTGAACCGAACATTGCTAGAGGAGTCAGAGAGAAAGGGGGAATCTGCACTGGAGATACACAGGAGGGCTTCCAAGGTTTGGAGGATTACAAGCACATAAAGGAAATTCCCATAAAGCATTAGAACTGAAAGAGTACCAAGTTAAATTTTAGATATGCTTTCCAAGTGACTTACAGAAGACAGAGTAGTGCCTTAAACCCCAGAAAAGCTGTATTGATAAACTAGAAAAGGCAATGGATTTTGAAAGGTAAAATATATTCCTTCCTCTTGAATAATTTCAAACTTCACTGCAGTTAATTATGCATATACAAATACCACTTCCTCAAATCTCAGTTCATTATAGCAACCCCCTTCTTTAAATGAAGAATGATATCGGCCTGACCCCACAGCAGATATGCATGAATTTGCAGTACGCTTGAAGGGTTACTAAAATATGTTTTTCTCCCTTAATCCTCAGCTTCTCCTCCAGGAGGTGATCAACACCAATTCCTTTCACTCTTCTATTTCCACATTTCTTTTGGTCTTTGTCAGCTCAGTATTATCAACATGCAAAAATACAACAGAGCTTGTTACAGTCTACTTCCACAGGGATGTCCATACGGAATGAGAACCATATAAGCAGTACTCTTAATAATTGTGTCCACTGCTGATGGTATTTCCTTTTGAACTTCAGAAAGATTTCCTGTCACCTTTGACTTACACTTTGTGCCTCTTTAAAAGCACAGTTAAGTTGCAGGCATAGGTCCAGAATATTTATCCACACTAATACCTAATTATCTGGCTGGATAATTTTAATAAACTCAGATGTGTGGGTCCTACCAGGTAGTTTTTTCTCATGAAAATTTCACAAGATTACCAGATCCCAAGAGCAAGAAGAAGCAGAAATAAACCTACAGCTCATTATGCAGCATAATGAAAAAGCTCAAGTAAGGCTCTAGCTTCATGCCAAAATAATTTGGGCAAGAGACTTTTAGAAGTTGGATTGGTTCAGTGTCTCTTCTGACACTACAGCTTTAAACCAGCTGCAGGAACATTACTAACAGGTGGTGTGCTGCAGCACAGGGACAAAACTAAGAGGTCTGTGAACCTTCACTTGAGGTGTCTCCTCCCAAATTCCAAGGTCTCCAGCAACTCGTTGTCTCAAGTTGTTCTGCAGTTAAAGCTCACAATGAGGCTCTTTCTCCACACTCTGCCTGTAACTTGCAGTAAACAAGAAATTACTAGTAGAGAAAAAAT
>VYZQ01042109.1:16934-26969 GCA_013400655.1 Mystacornis crossleyi | reverse complement strand
AAAAAAAAAAAAAAAGTTTGGCCAGTAATAATGGGAAATGACTGCTTGTGTCAGGCAGTGAATAGACTGTACATGTTCTTTTGCTAAGAAATGCAAACACTAGAGCTGTCACAATTTTTAATAATTCCTGTCTTAGATACCTAACTGCTTTGGGGCAAAAACACTGTAGAAAGAATGGGTTGAGCAGCTAATTGTCTGTTCCTGAAATAAACTATCATTTAAATAGTGCCTTTCTAAGAATATTATAGTTTCACTGAGAACATGAGACTTCACTAAATATTAGACTACTCTTTTTTATACTGAATACTATTTATGGACTAAATTGTTCTTGCAAGTAGCTTTGCCATGTTCTGCTGAAGTGGAACACCACCATATATTAAACATTACATATGCAATTAATAAACACCACTGCATATTACACATGCCATACAAAACTGAGTAAACCTTCTTGTGGTGTTATTGAATTCTTTTGGTTTAAGCTTAGGAAAATGGAGCTTTGTAAAATTGTTTTCTTTGTTCTTCTTTCTCCTCATGGGTATTACGTACAATACTGTGATGTTTGGCTCCTGCAATGAAGACAAAAGATAAATCTCAAACAATAGAATAAAATTAAAATGTATAATTACATAGATAGGTGGTGAAGCTTTTAATCAGTTGAGTTAGTGTGTACATTGTATGTACTTACATTCTCAAGTATAAAAATATTTTCTGTTGCTATGAGATGACTGCTGCAGATTGTGCTCTCAAATGTATCTTTATGTGAAGGTGTAAAATTCAGTTTCTTAAAAACT
This sequence comes from Mystacornis crossleyi, assembly GCA_013400655.1. Lineage (NCBI taxonomy): Eukaryota > Metazoa > Chordata > Aves > Passeriformes > Timaliidae > Mystacornis > Mystacornis crossleyi. Next base: position 26,178 of record VYZQ01042109.1, on the reverse strand, counting down.
GCTAAAGCACACAGGGAAAAGAAAGGTGAGATTCCTGAATTTCGCCAGTACGAATTATGCCTTATCATTGCTAATTTCATTTGATAAGCTTATTCTTCTATGAAGAAACAGAAATTTAAGAGAAATACCAAATCACATTTCTCTCCTAGTACCTTCAGAAAAAACCCAAAACCTACTTTGCAGAGAGTAATGATGCCTTAGGAAATGGCTGCTAAAGGAAGAAATGACATTAGGTGGTGTGTAGTAGAAATAGTCATATGTTCACTCCATGCCACATGCTTTTAGTTCATGTGAAAGGGAAAGGCAGGTTTGATTTCTGTTCATATTAACTCACATCAGTATGTTGACACTGTTGGTTGCTGTGATGCGTGCAAAATATCAGATTAATTGTATGGTGGTAACTGCCTCAGTAGGCTTCTCTGCAGTAGGACTAAGACTAATTAAGATTATGTCAGGATGAGATGAGGTGAGGTTATGTACAGAAAGCTGTTAAGAATTTGGACAGCACTTGTCAGGAAAGTCACCTTTCGTATCTCATGCTGATGATTATTCTTCATCAAAACCCTCAGGTTTAGTCTTCAGGTCTGTTTCTTCTCTTGCTTTACTTTAAATCAGATGTTACACTGAATTCAGTGAAGGGGAGTAACACAGGTGTGAATGTGTGCTGAGGGTGTGAAACTTGTGGGTTTCATAATCATCTTATTGTTGCTTGAAAGTGTGAAATACTTCTTAATTATAAAAATGGTTTGGCAAGCTATAATACTGAAGCTTTTGTTTATTTAAATTTACGTAATGTTAAGTAACATTTTGGTTTATTTTTGCCAGAGAAACAGTTTTGTACAGATTGTTCGCTTTCCATCTGTCAATGTAACACAAGCATTTTTTCCGAAGTTTTTTTGATTTGTCATACCTACCGTGCACAAAAACACTGATTTCTGTCAGGCAGATAATTTAAACAAAAACACACCAAGTGATTTCTGTGATTTGCATGAAGTCTTCATGTTCTTCAGGTCATAGGAGTCATCACAAGACAGAAAAGTGGCTGACTGTGTTTGTGTAATGCATTCTTACTCAATGGCAGCTCAGTCTGGACAGAGGTATAGAGACATCACAGTTTTTTCATGCAAACCCCTCACTAAATCTGAAGTTCTTTGGCATTTGCTTTTGATTTAGTCTATCATTAGGTATCTGGCAAGACCTAAAGTCAAGGACAAAAGCCTTGATAGATAAGTTTATTGTTCGGTAATATTTTTTTTCTTTGGCTAGCAGTGGCTAGACGGAGGCTGAGGCAGGGAAGTGTTAATCTAATGCCTCAAGTTATCTGGCTAAGGAGAGTTGAAAATGTCTGCTTTGAAAGCAGTTACATCTTTAATCCTTACTGCTACCAAAAAACAAAAATTTGACCTGAATGTAATGGATAGGCAAGGATGCAGAAGGCCTCAAAATACAAGTTCAGGAAATATGACCAGTCCTATTTCTTCTAAATATGATATCTGGTACTCTGTTTCACAAAGAAGTGCTGGGTGAAAAGAGTGGGGAGAAAAAAAAAATACAACTGGAAGCTTTTCAATGATCATGTGTAAGGCATCAAACTGCCTTAAAATGGGTTCAGTACAAGGCAATGAGGTCTGATTCCCTGCTTCTGCTGAAGACAAAGAACAACTCTGTTGAATTCTGTTTTTACAAAATGAGGTTAGTTATCTATCGCTATCAAAGGACAAGACACTTCTGTACTGCTTTCCCTGGAGAATGAGAGGTTGGAGCTGATAAAAGAAGTGATATGTAGAACCAGGCTCATTATAGCTTCCACAAAATTAAATGGATGGATTTTTTTTTATTAAGTAAGAGTTGCACTGAAAATTACTCATATGTAGAATGCAATTTTTTCTTGCAAAACATGGGGTAGGATTAATTTTTATGGAATCTAAAAGAACTGTGCTTTAGTACTTGGTGGATTCCTAGGGATTTTGGATGTTGGGTTCTGGTGGACTCTCTCCTGAAAACATCAATGAAGAACGTAAACTAACAGAATGACTGACTCCGTTTCTAAGCACCCTCCATCACCAAAGAGGTGTAAAAGGACTCCTTCTTCCACACAGCTCATTTTTTAGACTCTGTTTTGTCTTTCTTCATGTCAGGAAATTCTATTTTCTTTATAAAGACCATTCTTCAATGAAGGGGAAAATAAAAATAGTGGTAGCAGCTACATCAGCATTAGTAAACCCTGAATTCCACACCTGCTGTTCAGTCAAATGTCAAAAGAATCGATAGCTGAGGTGTTTGTTAACATGTTTATTTTTCAGAGCAGGGGAGTTATCCCACTAGCTGAAAAACTGCTCTGAATTAACACCGGCTTACAGTTTTCTCAAAATTAAACATAGGCTTGGTCCATTTTAAAATTACAGTTCTTGTTTGCTAGTATGTTTATAGCTGTTTAATTCGTCTCAGTTGCACCTATGAGGTTGATGCATTGTATTTTGCTTAAACTTTCAGAAGTATAAAAGGATTTAAATGTTTGACATTTTCTTCTGTAAATGTCAGTCTGTGAAGAATAAAGCAACATACAAAACTTATTTGGGAGCCTGTAAAAACACCTCCCTAAAAAAGAGGAAGGTTACTGCAAACTTTGATTCTTCTGAGATTTTTGGCTCTTTGCAGGAGTGTTTTGGGCAGCAGCCCAGGATCATGGGGGTGATATGCAGACAGTATCAATTGGTGGCATTTAGGTAGCTATGTAGACAAGGTAGCTGTCTCATTCTTCTTTCCCACTTCTTTATATAGTGGGAAGTGCACAGTAGGGAGTAAAATCTTGGCAAGGCCTCCCGTGTCACAGGACCAGGTGTCACAGGTCTCTACATTTGAAGACTTACGTGTCCTAGTAACTGCCATGCAGGAATTTTCTTCTAGGTCAAAAACAACTTGAAGCATGGCCACAAAATGTGGCATCTTTTGCATGGCTTTGCTTGAAAGGATATGGTGTAGGTTCAGGTTTTCATGCTCTGCTACAATAGAGAACACACACAGTGCAAAGATCCTTATGATAGAAAATCCATTATTTAGATTTAAAGAACAGTCATACGTCACGTACTTACATGCAATGGGAAAATGATCTGTTTCTTTCACTATCAGCCTTTTGGGAATCAGTGATTTTACCATCTTACGATGCCTAGAATTTGTATTTATATAGGGTTGAAAGTCATAGATACTGTTTAGAGATGTTTGTATAAAATATAAGTCATTTAACCTCACAAGGAGGCAAACCTTGACATATGTATTTAGAGCACATTGTTTCATTGCTTAAAACAGTATAATGTATGAGCTGAAGCTCTAGTCAGGAAATATGCCAACCCCTTAACTGAAATATTTCAGGATCACTTTACTGTTTGATTTTACTGTCTAAATATGTTCGGAAATATTCTGAGCCTGAACAGTTAAATCTAGCTTTTGACAATCACTTTCCATTTATTTCTTCTGAAATCTCTGAAGTCTCATACCAACCCCTTTTATCCTCGTCTCTGTGGTACACAGATACAGAAGAAAACCCTTTCACTGATCCTTGCCCAAACAAACATTGAGACCCTGCATGGAAGAATGAATATTGGCCGGTTTTTAGGTGGACTGAGAGCCTTAAGCATTTTTCTCCTGATCTTTCCCATTAGCTGCTATTTGTTTAGCTTAGCCCTGGTAATCACTTAAACCATTTTTCTAGCTTATGAACAAGAGGAATGAATCAACTTTGAAAGTCATCCAGCATGAGATGTATCATGCTAGCAAGATACAGCTTAAGACCAAGAGCACAGAGTTCATGGGGGTATTCTGTATGGCAGCTTTGTGCCTCTTCACAAGACTTATGTATGCGCAGTGGGCTCAGTTTGGTGTGGAGATGCCCAGGCCCAATGCCTGAGCATCCCTTGAAGCTGTTGGAATGCATGCTACTGTCAGCAGTGTTTTCCAACAAGAGGAGTAACTGCGCATGTACAAACATTAGTGTCTTGCTCCATGCAGCCTCTGAGAATAAGGAAGCATATGTGTCAGCCCATTCATAAAGAAAAGGGTATTACAGTATCCTCATATCCACATTCACATTGAGTGTGAGTCCAGTGTCAGAATCTGACTTGACCTTATGTGCAATCAGGTCATAAACCCGAGTCAGAACATTCTGGATACAGAGTAGGAATGGGCAGGTTCAGGATAAATGGTGTCTGGAAGTCTAAAGCAGGATGTGTCCATCCTTGTGGTCCTAATGAAAGCAGCCAGAACCCTCAGGATCGTGAGCTGAGGCCCTGAATATCTTACGTAGTAAACAGGAAAACCAGCAGCATTGCTGCTCACAAAAGCCTTAGAGATAAGTCTGCAAATTATTGTATTTATAAACTGAGTTGGATAAATGCATGCCTTTAAATACTTATATTTTCATAAATATGCATGTTTATCAACTTTTGGTGGAGCCATAAAATTTAATTTTTTCATTGTGTGCAAAAGGAATTTAAGTGGCAGATGCTTTTGTTCTCAGTTGATTTTATGTCTGCAACAGCAAGGCTTAAATGGTCAGAATCTCACTTTTCCAGTTTTCCTGAAACAAAGCTAAAGTTTCAACAGTTTCCAAGTGGAGGTGTAGGGGGAAGGGGCCGAAAAGATACATGAGAAGCATTGTCGGCCCTTGCACTCTGAGCCAAAGGCAAGGACTTGGCACAAAGCCAAGCCTTGGAGGTGATGGACAGGCTTTGCTTGGAACCAGAGGAGACAAAGTGGAATTTTTGGATCCTGGGAAGGAGATGGGACTTTTTAGACTAGAAAGGAAGGGTGTGGAAAAGAAAACCTGTATGCAAAAGACTGAGGGTAAATTTTTATCAAACCTATTTATTTAGTCCATCTCACCCAACAGATCTAGGAGTTTCTGAAAGTTACTTTTCTTAAGTTTATTATTTTGCATCTGTATATGCAGCACAGCTTTAAAAGCTGGAAGTCTTTGGTGTCTTTGGTATATGGATGCTCCAAGAAAGGCCGGCTAGCTTCACCCGGGAACTTGGCCTGATTCTGTCCATGGAAGTAAACTTCCTTGCTGACTTAAAATCTGCATAAGAGAGCTGGTACTCTCACTGGGACTGAAGAAGGCAGCACTATTTAATACAAAATCAAGATGAAGCAATTTTCAAGTATGTACCAAAAAGAGATGTGTAACATTGCATTAGTATGTGAACTTGACTACTTTAGTGGAGTAGCATGTTCTGGCTATCATAAGATTTCCAAAGGAAGGACATTTTGGCACCCTGTTCCTTCGTGCAGTTAAGGTGGCAGTAATTTAGCATGTTAGTATTCTTACAAGTTTGCAAATGTCATCACCTTTCACTGGATCTTTGACTGTGTTTGCTCTTCCTGTGCATCTTTCTTCACCTAGAAATCATTCTTAGCCTGAGTAACAATTGCTACTGGTGGCCCATGATATTTATGGAGCAAGGGCTGTTTCTTATTCACAATGAGGGAACAGGTTCCCAGCATACACTGTGAGAGACTATACACTTCTTTGAGCTTGATGTGGTAGTGAGAAGATGGTTTTCAGCCCAGGCAAATGAACCATTCACTGGGTGAAGATCTTCTGTGGAATGAGCACAGGCTGTTGTAGCTTAATAGAATGACTGTAATAGTTGCAAGTAGTAAAAAACACCAAACACAAAGGAGATTTCTCCAGTGCTTGAGAAATATATGAGTAAAATCGAGTATCTCAACAAGTTAGTAAACCAAAGCTTCTCCTTCCATATAGTGGCCTCAGATACTCCAAAACAGCTTCTCAGCTGAGCAATGATATGCACGTTCTTTTCTCACTACTAAAAGAGAGACTTCATATGCAGTTTGAATTTCTTTTGATACAGAACTATATCAAGCTGGGTGAATGATGTGTAAGAATTTAGCTTTGTTAAAGCCTTTGTGCTTTTGAAGTGATTTCCATTTGATAGTCTCAGGCAGCAATGAGAGAATGTTGTATGCAAGGGGGTTCAGTCCCATTTTTCAGATGGAAGATTTGATGTACTGATCAGCAGGTTAATTAACCTGGTCTTCATCTGCTTACATGTATGGAAATACCTTTGTTGAGTTAAAAGCACCATGAGCTTTGACTTAAGAGATGTGCAGAATGTTGTACTGGAAGTCAATGGCCATGGTTACTAATGAGCAGTTTTTCATGCTCCTGCACAAGAATTCCCTTAAATTTTACCATGAATTTCCTTTTTCACCTAGAAAAATACTTGAGCCTTTGAAGAAAGTCATAACGGATTATTTAGAGCATTTGTACTTAAGGTAGTTATTTAAAGATATTCACAATGGAGAGTATATGAACAAATCCATTGGTTATGTAGTTATGTCTTCAGTACTTTCCTTCATCTATGACACTTGACCAATTTAGATGTAGTTTCTTCTTTCAAGCTTCAGAGAATTTACCAAACTAGTTTGACCGCATGGCTTTTTCTTTCCAGAAAATATCAGCTCTTTTAGTAAGCATATAGATGACTTGAGTGCTTTGTAGAAGGAGAATAAATCTGAATGCACTTGTGACAAACCCACTCAGCTAGCAGGTAAAATGACCTTGTATTTTATTTAGGTTAAGGAGTTTTTAAAGGATTTTTCTCTCATGGAGATAGATTTTTCTCTGGTTTCTCTTGAGACATTTAATATCACACCTTCTTTTCCTTTTTTTTTTTTAATTCTCCTTCTTGTAATCCAGAGTAGGACAGCACTGTGAGCCTGCATTTCCGGAGGTATATGAGATATGGTAGTACAGTGGGATGAAAAATAACTCCATAAAGTGATTAACTATTAATCTCTAAAGAAAAAATGTGAGAAGTTCCTGACATGAATTTTATATTCAGTAACAAGTAATTATTCATTTCTTTAACTCTAGATGCATAGCTTTTCCTGGCCACCTCTTTTGCTTTGATTCATGATGCAAAGAATCATCGGGAGGGAAAGGTGACCTGAGGTTTTATTCCTCCTTAGCCTGAGCTCATCATGTTCACAGACTGTTGCTTTGCACTTACAAGTATTTCTGATTTACCTGGGTTGTCAGCAGCCCAAGGAAACAAATCAGCAGTCAATGATTTGTGCAGCTTAGCAGCATTACTCAGGGTCCCTCTTCAGTTTGTTAAACTGAACAGAGTTGTCATCTCTTACAATAGCAAAGTATCCCCTTTAATGCTGAAGTGTTTCTCCTCCAGTACTTAGGGCCAGATCCCTCAGGCACCACTCCACGATGCAGGTTAGCCCTGGAGTCTGGATTTGCATGTAAAGTACATCTGTGCTCCTTCCAGGTGAATGGGGTGGAGCCTAAGTAAGGTGCTTTTGCCAAAGTAGTAGCTTAGTGAGCAGTGTGGGCTGGTGCAACACACCTGAAAGTCAAGTATTTCATAAGCCAGAGCTGTGAGTACTGGAAACACAACTCGGGTCTGTCCTGTGCCCCAGCACAGTGACTGGTGCTGGAGCTGTGAGGGCTTGGGAAACTGTGAGCATCCCCGAGCTGTGCTGGCACGTGCCAGCAGCAGTCTGGAAAGGTTAACACATACCAAGAAGTGGTTAGTAAGTTTTCTTAGGAGCTTCTGAGATGTTGTTTGCTTAGGGAATATTTTTGTCAATGCTGACAGTAATAATTACATGCAGCAAATTATCAGGGCTGTGCACATATTAGGTGTAAGAAGACTACTCTTATTTGCATAAAGTGCTAGTATCTTTATAATGTTTCTTCTGTTGTTTATGAAATTATGAGTTATTTCTCCACTCTATATTCATGTTCAGAAGAGCAGTAATTCATTTTTGGTAACTCACATTTTGATAGTCTGCCCAACTGTATTTGAAAATGGGTTATAAAGGAGCAGGATCACTCTGCACAGTGCATTGAACCCTCCTGGCCATGGTCTAATATACATCCAAAAGCTTTGTTCAGCTGTGGCATCTTTTAATCAGCACCTATGTGTTGTGAGCATTTAACTGAGGCTTCTTTCCCCTTTGCAAAGTAAAAGACACTTCTGGCTATTCTGTCTTAGCCTAATGAAGGCTGTTCAGGGAAAAACCCTTTTGCTCCTTTCCTGTTCTTGTGGCATGGCGTACAAAGCAGTCTAAACATGGTGGCTCTGAGCTGTTCTTCAACTGTCTAGATCTCACAGTCATAGTTAAGAGGATTTTACCAGAGAAGAAAATGCATGGCAGTGGTCATTAAAGATTTTCCAAGGGTACCTTAGAATATTTTAGACACTCTGAAACCATTAAATAAATATGGCAAATAATGCAGACATATTCAGGTGTCTTTTTTAGCAAAAATGTTTCATGCTGGTCACTCTGCGGACATAATATTGTAATTTTTGTAGCTATTTATGGCCTTGTAAATTTATACTATGATCCCCTTGGTGATATAAAAATAATGAATTAGTCTCAGAATTAACATGGGAAAGCATTTGTTAAAACTTGTGTGCCTTCAGTTCAAGTGAAGTGGTTAATATGGAAGTATGTGGGGTTCTAATGGATGAATACATCAAATAAAGTAAAATAGTGGATGGAGTTGTGATATAAACAATATATTTCCCCTATTGAATGTAATTTTCAGTTGCATTATGTCCTGCTGAGCCATCTAAAATATTTCAAAGAATCCATAGTTGTCACTCATTTATACAAAATGCCAGTGATATACTACATTGACCTCAGTCTATGTGCATTAATTCATCAAAAATTTAATTTGATGAGTTTAAGTCAGAACTGCAGTATGAAATCCTTTCAGTGCAATATATGTATTTTGCCAGCATTATATACACATAACACCATCACAGACGGGATTCGGTTGTGATCTGCTGCTGAGACTGAAGATACTGTAAGTGTGTTCCTAGATCAAAGAGTTCTATTTGCTGCAATCTTAGTTCTTACTGGCTTTTTTACACTTGCTTAAGAAAGGAGATATTATGATTTTAGGGGTCAATATTAGTCTACAGTTTGTGTAGTTTAGCACATCTTTTATTAGCAAGATAAGGCTTTATTCTTTAATGGGAATGAAAAAGAAAAAAAGAGCAAAAATAGGGATATGAAAAATAAAGAAGCCAGTCTCCTGACATTGTTTGGCTCAGCAAGATCAAGCCTTTCAGCTGACTGCATTGGTGCCAGTAATTGCTCTGTAGATAGAATTGCCTATTGCTCAGTAGGGCTGGCATTATTGATCAGTTGGGTTTGTCCATGAACTGACAGTGAAAATCTCAAATTCGATCAAGTTTTT
>VYZQ01042108.1:0-10397 GCA_013400655.1 Mystacornis crossleyi | reverse complement strand
GGCAACACAGGGTTGATGACAGTTCCCCGTGTCCCACCCGTTACATCCAGGGTGTATTTAAAATAAAATAAAAATAACCTAAATAAGTTATTTTGCTGCTGCTGTAAAAAAGATTCACAGAACTGTCAGCAAAACTCCCAACAGAAGCAGCTTTCAGAAGATTTATTTTTCCTGTTCTGGATTTGCTGCCTTAAACATCCTTTCAGGTCTAAAATGACAACAGACATGTTTTATTTAACAAACTGAAATGGAAAAATATATTTATTTGCTGAAAACGCTGCAAAACCAAGCCGGTAAATATCAGTCTTCTGTACTGAATTCCTTAAGAATCACAGAGATTTGTTTCCCTGGTTTTACAGTGTGTCCCACTGCCAGCGATTATCCAAAAATGCTGCTCCTTGGAACAGCCAGTGGTGCTGTTATCCTTTTGGGGTCCCCTCCTCATTTATCCCTAATTTTTGACACTCAGGACATCTCAACACCCAAGCAGCAGCTTAACTAGAGGGCAGCAAGTGGGAAATGAAAATCTGAGGAAGATGCAGGGCTGAAGGGAAGAGAGGGGAAACTCATGCCCTTAATTCCACAATAATTATGGAGCATAAAAATGGGAAAGCAGATGAGGAAGGGGACCTAACTGAGGCCTTCCAATACCTGAAGGAGATGGAAGAAAGGAGAGAGACTCTTTCCAAGGGCTGGAGGGACAGGACACAGGGAATGGCTTCAAACAGACAGAGGGCAGGGCTGGATGGGAGATTGGGAAGGAATTGTTCCCTGGGAGGCTGGGGAGGGGCTGGGATAGAATTCCCAGAGCAGCTGTGGCTGCCCCTGGATCCCTGGCAGTGCCCAAGGCCAGGCTGGACACTGCGGCTGGGAGCAGCCTGGGACAGTGGGAGGTGTTCCTGCCCATGGCAGGGGTGGCACTGGGTGGGCTTTGAGGTCCCTTCCCACCCAAACCAGTCCATGATCCTGTGATTTTCACTCAGCTGGCTCTAACTGAGCTGCAACGTCCTGCAGCGATTTTTGTTTGTTTTTCATACCGATGGATTACAAACTTACTCTTTCTCCTAAAGATCCAGCCCTCTGAACTCCCAGCAGCACTCTGAGTGTGTATTTTAGAGCCAAACCCGTGCTGTGACAGCAGCAGCAGCCTGTCTCCCTGTCAAATCCTTTTGGGAAACATTTCCTCTGCACTGATTCACTGTGGCTCCTTAATGGGCTGTGACAGCGCTGAGGAAAACACTCCTGGGAAGGAGCTGGACACTCTGGCTGTCTTCTCCAACTGCGGGGCCGTCTGCACTTTTTGGGTTGATTCCAATTCCTGCAAACCGTCCCTGAACATGGCTCTTCATACACCTAAAGGAGCTGTTTGTGCATGGGCGCAGCACAGCTTCCAGAATAAAACCAATCATGGAATTCTAGGGTTGAACATGGTTTGGACACGTGAGGATTACGGATCCAACTCCCTGGTCCAAGAGTAACTGCTTAAAACTAAACTCAGATTGCAGAGATGACTCCCCACAATGAGTTCATCTCCACTGAGGTTGTATCAAGATATAATCTGTGCTCCTGAGGACTCGGGCACAGGGATTGCTCCAGGGAAAAGGAAGCTGAAAGGATGTATGGGGGTGGCCAAAAAAAAGGATATTCAGCAACTATTTCAGTGCAGCAAAAGCAAGTACAGCCTCCACCTAAACCACGGAATACACGCTGAAATGGAGAAACCAAAGGGGATAAACAGGGCCCTGCTGGTCCTGAAAAGCAAATATGTGAGAAACGTTCCTAATTTGAAGTTTTTTGGTTAAATGATTGCTTTAATTACTGGTTGTTTTGCGGAGTTTGGCGCTGCTGTTCCCTGTATCTGCATTTCCCTGTGCTGTGCTGAGAGGCAGCAGGAGGGAAGGAGATGGGGCTGGCGCCCTCCCGCTCGTCCTTTTTCTCGAAACCTCCTCCCATTTCAGTGTCCCAAAGGCAAAAAAAACCCTCCACAAACTGAGCTGGACCCAGCCCTCTCCCAGCTGGGCTGCTGGGACAAGACTGGAGATGGGAATAAAGTTTTATGGAAACTGCGGAAGAGAGGAACTCGACACATTCGAATTTAGAGCAAAAGGCCATCTCCAAACTGGGATTTTTCCAGCTCTGACCAAAGCTCTGTCAACTCCTCAGGTGAAACTTCTGGTCCTGAAACCCAGGCTGAATTTCCACCAGGAATTCAGGCCTTTTGCATCGAGCTGTAAGCAAGACACCCCTGTTGGGAGAATTCAGGAGCTTCCCGCGTGGAAAGAAGCAGCAGCTCCACATCTCTGGCATTTCCATGGCCCGGAGCACACAGCTGAGCAGTTCGGTTTCCTTTCACATCAGCAGAGTCAAGGTCTTTACACCAGAACACCCAACCTTAACAGAGCTCTCCTCGTGCCAACGGGCAGTGGATAAATAGGAGCATTTGTGGCTTCTGTGAGCCGCCAAACAGGATTTATTAGAGTTGGCATTAAACAATCATCTCTGAAGGGCCCTAAACCAAGCAGCACTACGGAAAAGGACATGAGCTAGGGATAAACCATCTCCTAGTCATGGAAAACACGGCGTTGTCCTTTTGGCCGGGATTTTATCCCCTTTTTTTTACATTCACCGGACTTGAACCCAACAACTCCTGCAGAGCACAATTTTCAAGGGTACCTAAAAAGCAGCAAGGTGGGTAAGGGACCACGTTTGGCAAATGCTGGCCCAGGTTCCTGCTGTCCGAAGGGAAGGTGCACAGGATGGAAGGAGCTGCTGGCCCTTTCCTTCTGCCGTTCCTGCAATGCCCTCGGGACTGGCTGGCTGGCCTGTGAGGGTGAGGATTTGTTGCACTTCAAACGCTTCTCTTTTTTCCGGACCGTCTTCTGAGAAGAAACAGGAATTTGGGGAGGATGAGAAACGGGGGAAGGAGAGGATGCTGAGAGAGCTGGGAACTTCAGAGATGCAGATGGAGATGAGGAAGGCAAGAGGTCAAGACCAACCTCAAAGATCAAGAAGAAGAACTCAAGAGTTCAAGGATTAAGACAGCAGAGAGATGACAGAGGGTGAGTGCAGTACGGGGTCAGGAGAAATGGGAGAGGAGCTTTAGCAACAAGATTTTCCAGGAAAACAAGATAAATTGATATGGAAAAAAAACAGGATTTATTCCCAGGGGAGATAAGAGAGAATAAAGTAGCTGGGTAAAAGGCAGTAGTGGTATTAGGCCACAGATCAAGCCACAAATTGGGGTCAAAACCCCAAAAAGCTTTGCCTGGGAATTCAAATAATACCAGATTCACAGATTATGACTGTGGAAATGTGGAGAATTAGCTGAGAATCAGTAATTAGAAAAAGGATCCCCAGGCAACAGAGTGGAATGAATTCATCAGTCACCCTGAGTAAAAATTAGCGAACAGTAAAATACAGCAAAAAATAAAAATACAGTTAAACAAAAAAACTGAAAACCTTTGTGTGCCCTGGGCCAGTCACATCCGTGGAATTTTTTGTAGGATTGAAATCTGAATGATTCCATGACATTCCCAGCCTCCTCTGGACATGAACACACAGGAACTTCGAGGAAATCCAACCAGAACCAGAACCCCATGAGGCCACTGCACCACAAAACCTCATTCTGATCACCAGCACCTCCGGTCCGTGGGGGTTTAATTAAATTTCACTGAAATGCAAGGAAAGAGCTGCTCTTCAGCCCTTCCCCAAATAGCTCTGAGCTGGTTTTTCTCCTCGTAATGGAAGAATGCGTGTGGAAATCCAGTTGCCCTCCCTAAATCCACAGTTATTAGAATGGGAATCGATGCCTTGCCAATATGAAAACTGGAAGTAAACAACTTAAATCAGCATATTTGTTTCATTTCTTCTCCTTCATTTCCTCCACATTTTGCATGTTTATTCACCCCAGGTATCTGCATTGCCACGAGGATCCCAATCCATTCCAGAATCCATCATGAGGAATAAAAAAATGCACATTAATTCAATATATTCAGCCACTTTTCCAGTCACCTGCTGTGAAATGCGTTTTATTTTTGTGGTCTAGGCCGAAGAGGAGACTCTACATCTCCATATGCAAATGCACTTCAAATTATCACTGGAAACCAAATTTACTGGGAAGAGAAATCATGGAAAGCACTGGATTTACCCATCCTCTACTTTTACTGGAACAGGTCATTTTTCCCAGTTTAAAGCCCTGAATTCACCAGTCACTTCCAGTTCGAGGGCTCTGTGCAGGTGATGCCCAGTCCTGAGCGTGGCAGAGGAATTAAACACTCCCTGCGTTCACATTCCCTGTTATATCCCCACGGATTTGGGCTGCTGCTGGAAAATCTCCTCCTTTTCCCTGGATTTCTCTCATCAGCTCCCCGAAAGGTACAAAAAAAGGCAGAGTTTTATCAGCTCACACCACACAAACCCAGCCTCGATTCCCAGCCCGCCCAACGAGGAATTCTGGAAGGGAATCACACTTCCAAAAGATCAAACGTTTGCCCCAAATATATTTATTGCAGCGGCAGGTGAACTTTCACTCTGTGTATAGAAGGGGAAAAGCTGAAATCTCCATTTTCTAAACATCAATAACAACTCTTCCCAACGGAAAACAAAGCTGCCTTGAGCCCCTCACCTGGCTTGCCACTGTCTCCTTGACAACAGAACTTGGAAAATTGGGATAAAAGCTGTGTTTTACGATCGAAATGCAAAATCTCTTCTCCCTAAGTGCAGAAATCAGTATTTTTTTACTGTTTAATAGACTTTTCTGCTGCTAAAGTTGCCATGGCTGGAGCTGCATGAGCCTATTTCAGCTTCGCTTGGAGGAAAATTTTATAGGACCTTTCCACTGCCTCCAACTTATTCCAGGATTTTGAACCACTGGTAACTAAACAGGAAGGTGCGAGGGAAAAAAAATAAATCCCATCCTGGATCCAGAAGGTGGCGAAAGTTGAGATTTCTGAAGGACGAAGCACACCAAGAACTGACCCTGCAGCAGCAACGCCTCCATCAATCTCTCCTGCCACGACCCCACTTAGAAATTTTGCACGTTTCCCATCAATTTTGTGCTTTGGAGCAGATTTTTTTGGGAGCATCTCTTAAATCAGTCCTGAAAAGAAAACCAGGGCAAGGCCGGGCAATGCAATCTAGGTCGGATTTTTGGCACGAGGCACAGCTGACCCTTTCCGTACCGGGCAAGGACACGATGATCCCAAAATTCCTTCACCAGGGCTTTTTTAAACTCCAAATTCTTCTTTGCGTGGCTTCCTCTGGAGGGATTTGGGGAATGGCCACTGGGATTTACAAGCAGAGGAGCCTGGCCCTGGCGGAGATGGGATCCCATCCCACACAGGGAAAACCCTGGGACAGCAGCAGCCTAAAGCTGGCAACAGCCACGTTATTCCCATTTCCCATCTCTCCCAGGGGACAGAAATCACGGGATGGGAGGAGCAGAGCCCATCTCTGCCCCTGGCTGAGGAACCTCCTTTCCCACTCCAGCAGCCTCCTCAGTTTTCCCAGCAAGGAGCTGTTTCCCCCTCACTGGTCTCCAAATTACCACCAGAGTCGCTCATTCCCGTTTTCTACTCACTTTTGAGTTCCTAAAGCCTTTTTTTTTTTGCAGCACAAGATTCCGGCTGAGCGCAGGAAGAGCACCCAAAACACAAAGATCCCTGCTGGCCCTGACTTTCAGGTGAAGAACCACAGGCTTGGATCACCCCGAGATATCCATGGAAGCTGAGTTTCAGAAGGTGTTTCCCCCCTCTTTTTGGGAGGAAAACGGAGCCGTGCTGGGGGTGGGTGAGCTCCCAGCACCCAGCTGGGCACTGGGACACACTGGGAGAACCACGGCAGGGTGACAGCAGCTCATGTTTCATCCCAGACAGGGGACATCTGGTGCTGCTGGAAGACCAAAGGAAGTCGGGAAAGGGATCCAAACGCTCCCGAGTGCCTCAGGCAGGGGCTTTGGGGAGATGCTGCCCTGACCCCTTCCCATCCCATCTGCTGGGAAAAGCCAGGGATGTGGAGCATCCCCCTGGCAAAGCTGGGCTGTGTCCCAGCCCGCACCTCGCCTCTGAGAGCTGGCTGCAAGGAAATTAGGGGAAAAAAAAGGAATTTTCACCAAAATACCTGATTTCCTTTGCCATTCCTTCACAGACCCCTCAAATCCCACCCTTTTCCATATGGGAATAGCCACGGTGAGTTGGAGTCTTTTCAGTATTTCCACCTGATAGGAAGCAAGGAAGGGGTGACCTGAGACCTTCAAGACGCCCGTAAATCCCACCTGGAGCTCTCAGCTCTCATTCTGACTCCAGGACCAGGATTTGCCATCCCTTTCTCCAACCCCAGAGCAACCATGGATAGCACAGCAGTAAACCACGCCAGTCCCAATTCCTAACGCTGTATTATCCATAGGATATGGGCTATTCCAGCAATTCCCGCTGCCTAAATGGTAATTAGGCTGCTTGAAATTGTAGCAGAGGGCGCAGGAACCCCGAACCAGGCTTGAGGTCGGAAAGATCTTGGAGAAATGAACCCTTCCTGATTCCAGTCTGCATTTTAGAGGTGAGTTCTCTGTGATCCTATTTAATTTCCCTACATTTCGACCACGGGATTTTCCTGATGGAAGCTCACCCCTCAATTTCCATCAGACATCCGTCAGCAATTCCAGTGGGCACGGAACTGGTCCTTCCTTCGCCTCCACAACGCTGGCCAGGATCTGCTGGGAATCAGCCCCAGTCCAACCCTTTCTCCTAGGGAAACCCAAATCTCTCATGGGGTGCCCCTAAAAAGACCCCAAAGGTCAGCTCCAGGCTGGACTTACACCGATGGTGGCCTCAGTGAGGATGTCCTGAGATGAAAACTTCCATTCTACAGCTGCTAAAGTTCTGCACCCAAACCCCTCTGTCTGACCCCCAAATCCAGGGTGAATCCCAGCCACAGAAATCCCAGGATGGTTTGGCTTGGAAGGACTTTAAAGCTCATCCAGTGCCATGGGCAGGGACACCTTCCACTACCGCAGGCTGCTCCAAGTCCCATCCAGCCTGGCCTTGGACGCTTCCAGGGGTGGGAAATCAGGGCAGGCCCGTGCTCTTCTTCCCGTAATCCCTGAAAATTTCTAACGAGGAGAAGTTCCACGTGTGTTCGACTCCCAGGAAGCTCTGAAGGTCAGGAGTTCTTGAATTTCCTACCCTTTCAGGGCCAGGAGGAACCATCCAGATCAATTAAACCTTCAGAAACACAGAAGCAAACCCCAAACCCCCTTTTTTCCCCCATTCCCGGTCAAACCTAAAGCTTCTCCAGCAGAACAAGATCCCTTCTGCACCAGGAAGGGACACGGGAAGGGGATGGGGCTGTCACCAAGCGCTCTGTCCTAGTGACAAATGCAGCAGAGGGAGCCCCCAACAGTCCCCCGGGATCTGACTCCACAGCGAGGAATTCCACTTGGAACACGGGATATTCCCTACGAAGGACAAGAGCCACGAGGTGTTGAAAATGTAAATAAATTCCCTCTGCCACGTGCTCTGCTGCAGCATGGAAATAAAACCATCCCCGTTTCCCCTCACCAGTAACTCCAGCCCGAGTGTCCCTCCCTGCCTCGGGCTCGGGGCTGTATTTTCGGGTATCCAGTGCCTCCTATCCCAGGGATTAAGAAATGCCTTGTGCTACCAGCAGGACACTTTCCCATTCCTATCGTTACAACCCAGACGCTGCAAGTGCCACGCCAAGAACGGGCAATTTCACCCCCAAGGCCTCGGAGGAGGTGTTTAAACCCAGAGAGGCACAAACCCCCAAGCGTGAGCAATCCCATTTCCCAAGGGGAATAAATTCCCTGGAAAAGGACACAGCCCTGTTCTGAGGAGGTCTGGGGATGGGAAGAGGATCTCCCCACCCTGACCTTAGCTTTAAAGCTGGGTTTTAAGGATTGATCCCATCGCTGGGGGGGTCTCCAGCAGATATTCCCAGCATTCCCAGCCTGGTGGCCGTTCCTTGGGTGGCCACAGGAGTCTCCATGACCACATGGACGCCTCCCTTCATTCTTTTTCCTAATTAATTAATCCCTGGCAGGAGTCGCTCAGGAGGGCCTGCAAGCCAACCTCGTCCCAGATTCCAGCAGGTGTCACTGTGGGCACTGCTATGGGGAAATCCAGCGGGAGGGGGTAAAATCTTGGAATCAAAGGGAAAACACCCCTCAGGGTAATTAATATTTGGGCTTTTCCTTAATGTGATTGTACTTTTTCCCTGTTTTTACAGATGGAAAGGCACTGTCTGTGGTCACTTCTTCAGGGCTGAAGGGTGGAAATCATGGAATATTTTCAAGTAAGCACCAGGTTGGATTTTCTTTCTGGGGTTCATTCCCACCAAAATCAGCCTGGACATGTCTCTAAGTATGGGTCTCTAAGGGGTATGTGGGTGGGAATTTGGGAATTTTGGAAACTGCTGAACGAATTCCCAGGAGGAGATGCCCAAAAGACCAGAGATCCACACGCTCTCCTTCCAAGCTCATCCCAAAGAATCCAGCGCAGAAAGCAAAGCCCTCAGCACAAGACAGGAACCTCATCCATGGGGAAATCCATCCCAAAAACCAGGGAGGTCAGGAGCACTGTTTGGGAAAAGGGGCTTGAGCTGAGCCACCTCCACCACAGCAAACCCCTCCCAATGCCCAAATTTTAATTACATTTCAGTCGGAATTAATTGATTGGCTTTGTTCCGCCCAGGAAGTGAAGGACAACCAGCACCCCATCGGTCCCAGCCTGTCTGCAGCAAAGAAAATGCCTGGAAGAGCAAATTCCATGGGTTCCTGGCCCCAGCGGTGCTGCAAAGCTTCCAAAAACCAGGATCAGTGAACAAACAGATATTGGGAAATCAGGAACAAGGCTGGACCAGGGAAGAGACAACTTGGAGCTCCTGAGTTGTCCCCGTGGCCTCTCTGTTGTCCCAGGTGCCATAAGAAAATCCCCATCCATCCTGTGTGCCTCCAATAGAGCCTGCAAATCCACCAGAGCAAACAATAAATTATGAATTTGCTTAAATCCCTTCTTTTCATATCTGTGAATCCCTGGAAGACATCTAAGATTACAGCAAAAAAAAAAAAAAAAGGTTTGTTTCTCTTTTTTCCTTTCTTTCCTGGCTGGAAAAGCTGGATCAGCTTAGAGAGCATAAAAATATCTCCCAGACAGGTTTAATCCAAGTGGAAACAGGGAGTATTTAAACCCCAACACCTGCATAACCTTTATAAATTAACATTTCATCAGTGACCTCCTGAAAACCTGATCATCCACTCAGTGCCCCATTGCCAAAAATAGTAACAATGAATTAACGACAGAAAATCCTGGGATGAAGAAAATTTGGGGAAGTTTTTTTTTTTTCTGTTTGATGCTGCCTGTGCTACGTGTCCTGCTGGTGACCACGGCACTGCTGGAGTGGCTTTTCCCACCACCAGGAGGTTGATTGAGGAGAAGGAGGTGCCCAAAGAAGGGGGAAAAGCTGGAAAAGCACTGGAAAGGCTGATGCTGCTTAAGAGGCAGCTGGAAAACAGGGAACTGCAGAATTCTCTCGGAGGAGGCACGGTTTGGGTTGGAAGGGACATTAAGGATCAGCTCATCCATGGGCAGGGACACCTCCCACTGTCCCAGGCTGCTCCCAGCCCCAGTGTCCAGCCTGGCCTTGGGCACTGCCAGGGATCCAGGGGCAGCCACAGCTGCTCTGGGCACCCTGTGCCAGGGCCTGCCCTCCCTCCCAGGGAACAATTCCTGCCCTGACAGCTGAGACCATCTCCTTACAACGCCCAGCTCCCACCCTGCTGAGTGTCCTTTGGGATTCTCGTGGAGGTTTCCATGAATCCGTGTGCTATGGACAGCCGGAGGGGATGGAATTCCCCAGCTGGGGTGCTCTGGCCTAACTCCAGTGGATTTTACAGCATGAACACGAAAGAAAACCAACAACCCAGCTCCTCTGCTTGGGGTTTAGCAAAAGAGCTCAGAGACAAGGGCAGGGGGACTCCTGACAGTAAATGAGATGTTAATGAACTCCCCCTGTCTCCAGAGGAATCCAGCTTCCCTTGGAGAGCCTCTGGAAGAAGATCCCTCTGATAGCACTGGGATTTTCAGCCTGAACAGAAGCTGCTTCTTGAGAGGCTTCAAAATCCATTTCAGAAATCTCAGTTAAGGAGAGAACATCGTTCCCTGCCCGAAAAGTGCATTTGGCAGAGGCCAAAAGCAGCTCCTTGCACCTGCCATGAACACCCCACGGGGCCCACCAGGAGGAGAGCTGAGGTTCCCACACATACCAAGGGCACGGAACTCCAGGAAATGCCTTTTTTCGGGAAAAAAAAAAAGAGGAGTTTGATGTTAAATCAAATGGGAAGAAATGGCAACAGATTTTCCACCCCTCTGGTGAGACCCCACCTG
>VYZQ01042106.1:0-14980 GCA_013400655.1 Mystacornis crossleyi | reverse complement strand
TGGAAGCTCTTAGAAACAAGCGAGTTTTAAAGGTTTTGTAAGAGGGGTGCCTGTTTGCTGGTGATGCTGACCCTTTCTTTGATCCACCTGTGAATCACCAGAGGATGTCCCCCTCTTGTATCTCACTAAACACTGTCTTCATTGATCCGTTTTCTCTTTCTCCATTTTCTGCTTTCTGCTTGTATTGGAGAAGAAGGGATAGAAAATGAAGAGCCTTGTTTTATAGCTCTCTCTGCTGTCTGCTCTGCAGGCTTTAGAGATTCCAGAAAACCAAGCCGCTTTTGACCGTGGGGGGCTGAAAGAAGTCCTTCAGTTACAAGCAGAAAAGGCACAAGTTTAAACCTTCATCCTGTGAGATTCTCCTGCAGCCAACTGTTTGGGATGGCTCCAGGGGAAGATGGGGAGAAGGAAGCATCTTTCAGGAAGCTTCACGGCATGCTGACCATGTCCCCGGTGCAGGGACATGTTCACAGTGAGGAAGGGATGTGGGCTTGGCAAGTTACCCTTGGAGTTCATTTTCTAGGAATCCCACCTTGAAGGCAAGGAAGTACTTGCACATGTTCAAATTGTGTATGCAGCACTTGGAACTCTACTCCCATAACCCAGCTTTTGCTACATTGGAGTTGGTCTGCTCTTTGAATGGCATTTCTCTGAACCCTTGCTGAATAAATGGGAAGTAATATCTATCATCTGATGCAGGATAATTTTTTGTTTGTTTTGAGTGGGGTTTTTTTCTTCTTCCTAAACATAGTAGAGGCAGATTTTAGAGGAACAAAAGAATGTATCAATCTTGACTTGGATTTTTTCTACTGTAATATGAGATTTTTTTTTTTTCTTTTTATTACCAGTTGAAATTTAGACAAAGACAGAAGATTCCCAGCTGTGGTCATATTACACTTAGTGTATATCATCAGATAGCAGTGAGGGGGAGGAAGTCTCCTCTAATGTGTTATTGTTGGAGCTCTTGCCACTGCCTATGGTTACACATCAATCAGAGGATTATGTGGTACAGAACCTTTTCCTTGCCTGAGTTTTTTTCCCCCAAACTTCCTGTTACATGTCTGTATCATTTTTGCAAAAGTATGAGGGATACCCCTTGTGTCAGGGAAGGAAACCAGTATAAATAAGAACTACAGGTACTATTTAAACATACGAAAATCCTTCATCACTGCACTGGGACTGTTGTTCCTCAAAGTACGCTGCCCGTTGTAAAGCGTCTCATTCTTGCCTCATCTCCGAAGTGGGTTCTGTTTGTTGGGTACGTTTTTAACAGAATGAGAGGACCAAATGATTCTTTAGACCGGCTGAAGATTAACGTTACAGTACATCAACACATTAATGTAGCATAACCCTAAATTCACTTGTCAGTTCTGTAATAAAAATGTTTTTCTCATATGATTTCTTACCAGTTTAATGCTATTACTCTAAGTGTTGCTTGATGGTTGGAATCCTGGCCCGCGGCCATCGGAAAGTGCCAATACATCTTTGCAGTGTCCAAAATACCATCTGAAGTAAGGAAAACTGGAGCGTAGTCATCAAACGCTTTATGGCCAAAGCCCAGATCTTCTCTCTAGGTAATAAAAGGAGAGCCAGGTGAAAAAGCACCCTGCAGGATTTATGCCTTTCATCCATCTTAGCGTTTAATGTTTTATATACATACGTACATGTGTGTGTAAGCAGCACTCTTTCTAAAATGTAAATACCCTCAAAGTACATAGAAGAAGGTTTTGTTTTTTGTGACAGATGTACGTAATCCAGACTGTTTGTGAAATCTAAACAGAATGCTCCATGGAAAACTCCCAGAGAGAGATTTTAAAAAACCTCCAGTTATTTATATTTAGATCTGCTGCTGAAAATAGACAAGAGTATAAATGGTATTGAGCGGAGGAAGAGTTGCTGAAGATATCGTAAAAAGGAATCTGAGATTCTGATGAGGTAATGGTCATTTACTTTTAGACAACATCTGAGCAGCAGTTCCATTTATTTAGATACATTTCAAAGCAGAGAAAGATGCTAATCAGCTGATTAAGTTTTCTTACAGCAAGTGGCTGATGCAGATGTAATTACTCCAAGTGATGATCAGATTGACAAGTTGTGGTAGCAAGCTGCATTCCAATTTGTTTGGTAAAAAAGCCATGTGCCACAGCTGGTGGGACAAGTCAGAAAGTACTGCATTGGTGTAACTAGTCCTCTGACTTTTCATTTATGATTTGTTTTGACTTACCTGCAAATAAAGGTGAGGTATCTGCTACGTTCACTGCTGGAAGAGAAGTTCAGAGATCAGAATACCCTGTAGCTGTAATACATAGAAAATGAGCTGTTATTTAATTATTGTTCTTATTTGATTCTTTTATGAAGCCTTTTTGACAAAGTAGGATGAAAGCAGCCTCTAGTTTAATTCCTCTGAGTCCGTTCCAGGTTTTGGGAGTTGGTGCAGGGAAAAGTTTCCAGAGTGGGTGATCAAACAAAGGCACCCAGAACACCTTTAGATGCTCAGCGTGACTTGCTTCTGAGCACTCCGTGATGCTAACAAGTACTGGGATGTAAGAAGGTGACCAGTGCCACTCACCCTGGCACATCAGGGCACTTCAGCAGGTGTCTGAATGTGGATTTGGTTGGTTTAGCAGAAGCACCCAACCTTGAATACATTGATTGACATTTTGCAAGCATCAGCCATATCAGCCTGGAATGTAAAGGTAATGTCGATAGAGATCACCTCGCAGATTGTCTAAACTGTTCCTGGCTTCTTAGCTACTTGTATCTTTGATTTGCTGGTGAGAGGAATCTGTGATAAGAGAGTATAATGTAATATACTTTCTGCATATCTAAAATAGTATTTAAGTAAACATTTTAATTTCTACACACTTATTGCACTGAATTGTTTTGGGTTTTGTTTTTTTGTTGTGATAAATTCAACTCACTTCAGGTCCCAGCACCCATTTGTGCTGAAGCAGTGTTTGATCTTAGCAGGCTTTCAGCATTATTTATAAAGGACAGATATATATAAATATATGAAGTACCTCATGTTGAATGTTATTGTACTGTATCTTTAATGTCACAGTGCAGATCTTGTTGGACTCATGAATGTGTATAATCACGTTAAACATAAAAATAAAAATGATTCTTAAATGGTTTTTTCCTGCAGTATCTTTGAAGCATGAGCTGTGAAAGCCCTTACTTAGTTATCTAACAGTTCCTATTGTTGTACAGTTGTGCAGGGATATTTGTTGAGCTTATGTATTCAGAGATCTTTTGATCCCCAAAGAAGCAAAAGTCTAAGGAAAAAACAAGGAAGAACAATGAAAATGTTAATCAGTTACATTGTAAAAAGGTTGATGATTAAGCTAATGAGCTAGAGTGAATGAATTCATTTATGTGCCTTATGAAAGACCTTGTCTACTAGCATTAATATTTTCATGTTCTATTAATATTATTAAGCATGTGGAGATGAAGGGGGAGGGTCTCTTGTTTATTCTAGAAGACAGTTGGCACAGGAAAGGCCACGCTTTTCAGTCTCTGATGTATCAGAAAGGACATGGTTAGTGCCAAGAGGCTGTTCTCTGCTGAAAAGTTAATTATATAATAGTATTCAGAATTCTGAGTATTAACAATTTTCTTCCAGGAGATTTGAGACTTCATTTTAAATACTTTTAAGGTCAGTGAAGCTGAAGCCTCACCTCCATGATGTCCATCTCCAAGGCCTTTCATTTATTACTGGTTAGTGATAAAAAATAGTCTATAGTCTGATAGAGAGATATGGAAATTTGAGGAAGTCTACCCCAGAAAAATCAATACCTTCAGAGTTCATCCAAAATTCTGATTGAAGCATGTTTACAGGCACCAAACTTGCCACTTTCGGTAAGTTGTTTTTTCTAGAATGCTTACTTCAGTATTTGGCACCGCACTGCTCCATTCGTGATCCAAGCTCTCTTATGTGCCCAGCACTTCTCGTTTGGAACTGGCTTCCAGCTGGAACTGTCCCATGCCTTGTACTGTACTAAGGACACCAACTCTTAAATGTGTGGTAGAGACCAGTGTGATTTGGTGCAGCACACTGGCAGCAGCAGCCTAGCTTGGTGTAGCAGAGGAGGTTGGTTCTGCTGGCAGCCTCAGATGCTTTGGTAAACAGGCCAGAACTAAGTGGCCTGTCTCATCCAAAAGAACATTCATTCTCCTTTGTTTCTGCCTGAAATATGACAGAAGTGATAGAACACTTGCTTTGGAAATTGATTTTAGGGAGAGCAGTGTCAGTCTCTTGCACTGTGTTTGGTGAAGCAGAGAATCACGTGTGTATTTGTGCCAGAAAAAAAAGGAGTTTGAAGCCGAGGAAAAAAGTGCTGGGATGTTTCTGGGCTTGGGAGGAATTAGACTCCAAGAGGTGCACTCAGTTGTTTGTCCTGCAGGTAATATTCTGCTTGTAGAGGAGGGGCTCCGTGCTCCCACGTAGTTGGAAACTCCTCAGGAGCGGTGGCTGCTGCTTGTCATGAGGGCAAGATCCTGTCTAGAACAGGCTCTGAGTACTCAGCTCTCAAGCACAGGAACCCGGGATTTGCTGGCCTCTGGTAAGCAAGAGTAGTTATCCTACAGCCCAGGACAAGCTCAAGGAAGCTCAGAGAGCCTTTGGGACCTCCCAAGCCCAGCACTCGGTGCACGCTGAGATCCTGGCCCAGGGTGAGACACGATGGGGAGTTGAGCCCACCAGCGCTATTTGGCCACGGTAAAAAGCAGCGGCTTTGAAAGCCAGCCTGTCCTTCCATGCTTGCAGGGAATCGGTGGCAGCAGGCGTACCTGCTGATTTCCTGAAGGCAATGAAAGGAGCTGCTTTCTCAGATGGCAGTGTGACCATGTTCAAAATAAAATTAAGAAAAGGCTTTTTGGCTCTGTTTCTAGAAGTCTGATTTTATTTTCTCCCCAAGACTTCCTCATAAAATGAGGCTCTGGCCCAACTGAAATCAGTAGGAGTTGCCCTAGTGACCTCAATAAACCCAGGATTTTCATTTGTAGTGTTCATTTTGTATGATTATTCCCACAACACAACATAAAACTGCCAAACAAAGGGAAATTAATTTTGAAATCCTACTGTAATCTGATTATCTAAAATATAGGTAGAAATGTCTATTAAATTTTACAGAACTCCTGCTCATCAGATTTTGTGTGCCTGCCCCCAAGCTTTTCTACTAGAATGCTTTGTCTTCAGCCATGAATCTATAGACAGAACAGTAAATTTGTACGAGGCTTTATGTATATTTTTACAATCTGTGTATAGAATTCATAGCACATAAGATGCATAGCACAGATAAAGTATTTTTATAACTAGAAAGTGTCTGTAATTTGCCCATAGTCCCTTCACCATGAAGAAAAAACAAAACCAGCTTTTTTGCTTGAAGGCATTGGTATTTTGAAAGAGCTTCTTGAAGTCTGTGTGCTTGTTGATAGCATCAGAAATGCATTTGTATGAAGCCTTTAATCGTAGAATTTTAAAATCGGCTTTCTAATTGTTTTCTATAGACAAAGATAACATAGTTGGCCTTCAGGGACCCTCCACCCTGGTCCAGTGGGGTTTACACTTGAACGCATAGCAGCAAGCGCAATTTTCTAGATCTCATTTTAGAGCTTCACAGGGGTGGTAAGTGCTGCTTGGGGAGCACCGGCCTTTCAAAAACAGCCGTGGCTGGTTTTAGCCTGACAACAGCCAGGGGCTTGCCTGGGGAGGAATCTGAGTGGGGCTGCTGTGGTTGTGCAGAGAGGAAGGGTTTCCACCTCCCTGAGGGCAAAACACCTTGTGCTGGCAGTAGCCACGTGCTGAGCATCCTGTCAGTGTCAAAGTCAAACAGTTCAGCAGCGCCAGGAACTGGAGGCCTGAAGTGCCCTGGGGACCCCGTGGGTGAAGGCAGCGGTGGAGGTTCCCAGACATGGGGTTGTGCTGAGCAAGGTGGTTTCATGAGCCAAAGAACTGGGATCCTGTATCCCAGCACCCTCGGTGATGGAGGGTTATGGCTGGGCTGCTGAATGGCCCAAATGGTGATCGTGATTTCTCACAGCTGAGAATCCTGTTTTGTTTTCTTGTTATTCTGGGAGATTCTCCAGCTTTCCTCTCCCCTGAGTCGCCTGTTCCCACTCTGTGCCAGAGGATTCCATGTGCTTGAAGCCCAGAGATTCCCTTTTTGCTGAGACTGGGGGCATTGGAAACACCTGGTGGAAAAAGACTGGTGGGACATCCCCGTGTTTTGGTGCGCTGCCTGCAAGCTTCTCTGGACGTGCTGAATGCTGGCCTAGCGTAGCAGGAGAGGCTGGATAATTCTTCTGTGAGTTCAGGTGTATTTCAGTTTTCTCCAGCCAATTGCTGGTTGTCCTTAAAAGGGAAAATGAGCGTTAATTCACTTCTTTGGTAGGGTAAAACAGCTGTGATTCTGCAAAGGCTAATTTATGCTTCTGCCTTTCCTAAGTCAGTAGTCCCAGTGGGCTCAGGGGAGATGTTGGGAGGCAGGGCTAGCATCTACCTTAAACACGTACATGGAAACATCTCTTTCTTTAATGCCCTGTTTGTAGGAAGTTGTGATGCAATAAAATACATTCACAGAGAGCTGCAGCCTGACATGTCTGGCTTGCTATTGTAGTGGGACTTTTTATGAATAAAAGAATGATGGGAATGTATTTAGCTTAGAAATACTAAATCCTGCAGAACTTCCAGAGCATGGGGGTAGCAGAACATAAAGGCATTTCCAGATGTGAGGTTATTGTCCCTTGGTTGCAGCCTTAGGCTAAAATGTGACATGTTCTTGCTTTTGTTCTTACCCACCAGGGCGTGCTACAAGTGGTACTCACATCAGACACCACTAGTGCTGAGGAGAATTATACTGAGGGAGAGAAATGAAGGGCAGAGATCTGGAATCCGGAGGGAAAGTATCTAATCAGAAATAACAGCTCTCATCAGGCTCAGACAATAGACAGTAAACTGGCTTCAGGAGAGCTATTCAGGCATCACGGGAGCCAAATCAACAGACAGAAGGTAAGAATAGAGTCATGACAACTATTTAAATGATTTGCAAAAGTTGATTATGCTCAAGACTTCCCTAGACCCTACAAAGGGAGAATTTGTTTTGCTGCCTTAGAATACAGTCCATGCATGTTTTTGCCTTTGTCCTCCATGGTTCATTTGGTAGTTTCTTTACAATATATGCTACATAAGATGTTTTTCCTCCTCAGTGCCTGGGGATGAGCATGCTGGTTGACCCTGCTTAGGAAAATAATTTCCAAGTATAGCCTGTAACTGTCCTATTGAGCGCTCTCCTTCACCCTTCTACACAGGATCTTTGTTGGCTCATAATGAGATGGCAAAGGGCAGGAGTCCCGAGACACAGCTGGGAGAGGAAGCTCTGCCTGCACCCCACTGTATTTCCCGGATGGCAGTCGCAGGGTGCTGTGTTCCCTTATCAAACCCTTGTACTGCCCGGTGAGAGCGGGGCACGGGCTCCCCGTGCTGCCTGTGCGCTCACTTAGCTGGGGCACACAGGACGGCCTCTGCAGACGCTGTGATTTCTGTGTCACCCTTCTGCCAGCTGCGGGGGGAGGGATGATCCCAGATCTGGCATAACGCCTGCCGAGGGTTTGGACAAATGTGAACTGACAGACGGAGTTCATACCAGGTCAGCATTTCATGGCGTTTCTGAGCGGGTATTAGGAGCTTTAAAAATCACTGAAGTGCAACATGAGATATTTAGAAGTTGGGGGTCCTACCAGCTCATGGCAGTCATTTTTCATCTCATTTTACAGGCAGAACTTCCCAGCGAAGCAGTCACGGTGATCATGGGTATCACTGGCTCTGGGGCCCCGGGAAAAGTCAGAGGCTTACAACGGAAACCTGGAGCCCTAAAAGCAGGTTGTGGAATGGTCAGGAAAATCAGCTGGAAGCTACTGTGTTGTTCTGGTTTTCCAGAATTAGCACGGTCTGTGCTGGCAGGTTTGTTGTCACTGGTTGAAGGTGTATTTTTGTGTAATGAAATACATCTCCTGACGTTAGCAGGACTGGGAGCAAACACCTACCATTTCCCAGCTAGGAAATCTGGCATTCAGCACTCCATGTCTGCCTTTGAAAGAAAAACGAGTTTCTGTTCAGCACTGCCAAAAAAGTGATATTAATTGAAATAAAGCTTGGAATTAAATGTGAGTGAGACTTGATCTAGGAGCAGCCTTACAGAATGAGATTTAAAAATATGCAGCACAGGAAGGAACTCATGCATTGAGTCACAGGAGGACTGATGAATTAGTAAGGATGGTCTATCTATAATTTCGATGAGCTGGGACAGACAGGAGAGGAAGAAGCACACAGTAAAAGCAATACCAGCAACTCAGGCCGAGATCAGGAGCCTTCAAAGGAAAAAAAAATCAGTCAAGTTAAGGGAAAAGAAAAGTCTTACCCTTGGCTTCTGCCATTTGTCATGCATCTCGAGTGATTGTGCAGATGACATGCATTTTCTGAGCTCCTGCTAAGACACCGTACTTAGAGAAATGGCTTACACCAGAAGGCCAGAATGAGGTCTTTCAAAGGTCATTATCAGAACTGGTTTCTCATCAATACACTACTTGATTGGAGGAAAAGACTCAAAATTGCAGGGCTTTGATTGCTGGGAAGGAAGCTTTTAACTGCTTCCTGCTGTTCTGTCATTTTGTGTTAACCCCAAATGGCCCCATTAAATTGATGTCCTGTTTCCCATTTACTGCCCACAAATCACTCTTCTCCTGTTAATATAGGAAATATTTGCACATGATAGGAATTGGAGTGGCTAAACAGTAAATCTTAAAGCCAGTAAAGAACTCAGAAGAATTTACCCGGTGACCAAAGTATTGATTTCCCCCACCACTTCATAATACTCTGTTGTGAACTTTATTAAAAAATACAGAACCTCATGTCTGCCTTAAGAGAATCTTTGCACAAATACTGTTCCCAAGCCGCGGATGGTGAGTCAGTGTGATTTCTGTGTGACAGCTAATTTCTTGCAGCTAATCAGAGGCTAAAACAAAGGCTGGGAGTGCTGCAGCTGCTCAGGCAGCGGGGTGTCACCGCTGACGCCGTGTGACACCGCGCGTTGCTGCTGTGGGCTGGGTCAGCAATGAAAGCAGCACAGCAGCTCTGTTTGCTCAGGACAGCAGCGCTCTGAGGGCCTGGGAGCTCTTTGGGCTCGAGAGAAGCTGAGCCCCAGAAAGGGTTTCCTTCACTTTGATGGATATCTGAGCTTACACGGCCTCACAGATTCACGCATACATCCACGCTCCTTTCCAGAACTGAGTCGTGCCTCAGGTCCTTCCACTGACAGCATTTCACTGAAATCCACTTTTCCTGTCAGGCTTAAGTCAGATGCTGACAGTGCACGGGGGTGATGCGTGGTCCCTTCTACACCTGCTCTGCTGCAGAGCTCCCCTGGCAGCAGAGGGAAGCGTAGGGAGCTGGATAATGAATCCTAAAACCAGACTTGGTGTCACAGGAATACCCCAATAATGGTCTCAAAGCACTTTGGCATAACTGGAGACGACAAAATGAGTGAGCACCTTGAAATCTATGGTATTTGTTGTGACCAAACAAGAGAAAAATTAACCCTTCTTCTGCTGACCTTCAGGCAATACTGTTCCCTTCACTCCTCCTTATCCCTATTTCCCCCACTGCAAAAAGGGGAGGATGAAATCCCGCCCCTCAGCAGTGCTTTGATACCTGCTGATCAAACCTGCTCCATAGGCAGCAAGAATCAGGACAGGTGCACCAAAGCCCTGCTCTCCTCAGGAGCCAAGATCGCTGGTGCACCCTGTCACCAAAAGATTCCCAGTATCCGTAAATGTCGCTAAACCGGGAAAGGTAATATTGCCTAAAGTCACAATCAAAGGGGCCTCAGATGTAAAACCTTTCTAAAATCTTTAGAATCTTCAACTGCTTTAGTTCCAACAGATCTTCCCAAATAATGAGCCACCAGCCAAAAGGTAAACATAAATGCAAAATATTCCCAAAGCAAACATGTTATTGGCTTTTAAAACAAGTCCATTTGAATAATGTGAAAGTTTATTAAAGAAACAGAATCTATTCTGCTTTATGTTTAAAGATGAATTATGCAAATATCACAGGTTTATCCTGCATTACTCCCTCGGGAGGAGTCACAGGGGAAGCAATTTGTTTTGTGTTAGCTAAGGCAGAGTGCTTTGAAGTTACCGAGTTGTCTGTCTCTGCAAGTAGCCCATTTAATCTTGACGAAAAGTGTCAAATCTAAGTTGGAGTCAGTTGTGTGCATTGTTTAAAGCTCTGGCAGGAAGAGGTCTGCAGCATGCCACCAACCAGCAGTATGAGGGGCAGTGGAAGTGGCACAAAGAATTTGTGGAAGAAATTTTTTATTGGCTATTAACAATGGACACAAAACCCTGTACAGTGAGTATCAGGAGGGCTCTATTATGCCTTTTCTATTTTTTCTTTACAACTGACTTCTAGGCTCTCAGCATTTGCTTTTTGGTGGTATCAGGTGAGGATGATTTCTCTGAGGGCTAGCTGATGGGAAAGCCACCAGAAGTAGCTTTGTTTCCCAAATAATCCTCAGTTTTAGGGATGTTCACACACCCCTGCTCCTTTGACTGTGCTCATGAAATTGTCTCTGGAGCTGTGCTGTGACTGGATTAGGTAAATTAGCTAGAATTAATTTCTTTTAAATTCAGCCTGGAGTATTGCGCTCTGTTTGTTGACACAACTGTGTGGGCAGTGGGTTGTGACTGGGTTAGGGGATGGAAGCATACACCTCTGACAGGCTGCTTCCCTGCACAGAAAAAATTTAAAAGCTGTTGTCTGAAACTCCAGAGCCAGCGAGTTCATACCAGACTCCACCTTCAGCCCAGAACTGTCTATCAGAAGTCAATTTTTTTACTCTTTAATTACAAATCAGACCCTCAGCTATCCATCAGCACGGCTCCAGTGAGCTGGTACACGAGCTCCCATGTCAGCTTTCAGCCTGAAGGTTCCAGCCTCGGGTTATCCGCTGCAAAGAAAATCTCTGTGATGTTAGCAGCCTATAAAGCAATTTAGGGAGGTCAGTATGCATCTGAAGACAGCTCAAAACAATAGCCAGAGGGGGAATATAAACTGTTTACTACAACTGGATTGGCACTGAAATCTACTGATGCAAAATTCATAGCCAGCTTGAATTAATTTGCTGCTGATCACTCCTTACAAAAACTCTGGCTTCTCCCTGCTTCCCCTAATGACTTCTATTTGACAGGTGTGGGCTTGCAGAGCAAACTTCAATAGCAGAGTAGACATTAACGTTCTGAAACAGCACTAAAATCTGTGAATGGAATTGCCTTTGAAACTTACAGTGGTTGCCAGCTTATACTGAATCAAGCTTGTCTTGATTTTATGGACTATACTTAATCTTTGAACATCTTTCATCTCCCTATCACCTGTGTGTGAGGGAAGTATTAGCCCTCTTTTACACATGAAGAAATGAGGCACAGGACACCTGAGAGAGGCCTTGAAATTACTCTGCTCTGTAGCACAGTCTTGCTCACAAGAAGGAACCCTCTCACCTTTTCATGTTAGCTGGATCAGCTGCAAGATCTCAGATTGATTTTCCTGCTATGCCACGGAATCACAGATCCACAGAATGGGTTGGGTTGGAAGGGACNCAGATCTGGACGCGGCACTGCAGGTGGAGTCTCACCAGAGCGGGGGCAGAGGGGCAGAATCCCCATCCCTCACAGAACTCAGCTCGAGTTCCCAGTGGGGCCCAGGCAGTGAGTGGGATGGGCAATGTTTCTCCCGGTTTGTAGCAGCACCTCTGCAGGAGAGGGGAGCGGGGCTGACCCTGTTCCTCCTCCAAAGGGTGAGCAGCAGTCTGCAAGTTGTAGCTGTAGCTAAGTAAATGCTCTGTAAAGTAATTTTATGTAATGGCCTGGAATTTATATCTCTGCTTATGAAACAGGAGCCGGTGGCTGTTTCAATAACCAGCAAGCAGTGTAAATGCTACACTGAGCTGAATTCTTTCCTCAGATAGTCTGTGTGTGCTGGTGAAGTCAAGGAGAACTGGGCTGGTATCCAAGGACAGAAGCTGGTTGCTTGTCTACTTAGGGTACATCGAAAGCATTAGTAATGAGATGTGAGAAGAATAAATAAGCCTGTTTACCACGTGGAACAGATCTGCCTTGCAGACGGCGAGCTGCAAAATGACTAGTAAAGGACTGCAGCCAATCGCCCCTCCCAAAACTGCAGGTTCTCCTTTCATCTTGTCCCACATCAACCCAGGAAATGCCCTATGAAAAGGCCCTAGGAGATGCCATGAAAGGACAGCTCTGCAGTAAAAATCTAGTCTGATCCACTCTGCTAGAAAGGCCCCTTTTGTCTGAGGAGCTAAAGGTACGAATGGTGATATTTGTGCAGGGAATTTCAGAGATCCTGTGCTCATGTGCAGGACAGGAGCTAAAGCAAGGCCTTTTCAGGATAATAGTCATCAGTCAGTGCAGAGAAGGATCACCTCCAAACAGGATCGGGGTAGGATACATAGTACCACACAGAACCTTATACTCCAGAAATCAGATGTGAGGTAAGTTATGGGTCTGGTTCAGGACTGAGAATGGTCAGCAAAGCCTTGGACCATGGAATTTAATACAAATTGTCACAAGCGAGGGAAGCCTAATTCAGGTTTAGAAATACGTGCAGCATGAATTTTGTAGCTGCAGTTTTACCCTTTAATAGTCAGAGAGCTGTTATATAAATAGTAGAACGAGGCACTGTGCAGATGGGGTGGGAAAAGAGAGTTTATTTCTGTAGTCTAAAAGAAATTCCTTTAAAAGTGGGATTACGGGTAGGAAAGGGAAAGAAAGAGCACGGTCCGGGGCCACAGATGGCTGGAAGGCCTTGTCAGCCAAAGCAGCATCTTCCCTGAGTAAGGATTCTATAGCAGAATTAAAAATACATCAGGTCTGAGATCTTAATAAGTGGTTTCTAAAGAAGATATGTGGGAAATGGAGCACAACAGAGCAGGCAGATCCTGCCGGCCCAAGTGGCTGCAAGCCAGGAACAGGGGGGTAGTGGGTCTGCACTTCTGCTGGAGAATTACAAATAAAGGAACAATTGGGAAAGGCAAGGTGTAATTCATGAAGCAGCCAGAATTTGTTTAATGTTTCTCAGGATTTAAAGCTAATCACAAACTAAGTTTACCCTTCTCATTCCTCCTCCCACCCCACACCTCCAGGATCTTCTAATTTATAGCCTTTCAGATTCCTGCACTTTTCCTGAGCGTGATGTACAGGGATGGATCAGACTCATATCTCAGTGGCTGCAGAAGCCTGACAGTGTTTTCACATTGCTTCTCCCTCCAATAAATCAAAGCCTTCAGAACTGAGGACTGCATTTCCAATAGAAGTCCTGTGGTAGAGAAGGGCGGCTGTTTCTGCATTTGTACAGCTGTGAATCCCCTGGATGGCATTCCTGCTGACTGGAGTGCCTTGCAGCAGTTATATAATTGCAAGTCAAAATTTCCCTGGTTTGCCAAACTGCTGAACCAGAAGGGTTTGCTTACTAAAGGACTGGAGGGAAGAAACTGGAAAGGAGAGAGAGGCAAGAGGCTGCATAAACTGTTGGGCTGTGATCAGCATTTTGATCATTTTAGGAATTTATCAGAGGGAAGAGGGGAAAGTTGTGTGGTGAGAGATGGGTGAATAATTAACCACATATAATTTAGTCAATGAATTTTGCTGATGGAGGATTATCTACAAATGGATTCCTGTGTGTGTCAAATGTCATTCAACAGCTCTTTTCAGTGAATAATTTTTGAGTTGTAGCTGTATCCTGAGGAGTTCATTGAGGTATTTGATAATTAAATACTGAGAAATAAGTGAGAGTACTAGCACACCAAAAACTAATCACTTAAATGGTGCTTGTATAGTCTCATTGAATTTTTAAGGTGTAAAGGAAAGTTTGTTTGATTTGAACTTTCATCACCGCCTAGTCTTTGAAGAGGTCACTTTAAAACTTGAAAGCCATGAAATCTGAGGCATTTGGAGTGAATTACCCAGTTTTGAGGATCTCAATACCTATCTGTCTGTACATGATTATACTTAGGAAACACTCATCTGCAAATCTCGTACAGACAACTAAGCCTATTTCTTTGACTTATTACCAGTTACTCTTACTTCCCTTTCATCCCTTCATTAAACTGCTGTGCTCTTCCCACACTGCATTAGAAATTATTGAAATAGAGCATTTTCCTGTGAAATATTTACAATAGAGCCTAAGCATCATTCTAAAATTCAAATAGCTTAGTAATGATCTAGTATTAATTTCCAAGGCTCTGAGGAAGATGCTGATATTCTTTAACCTCCACTCCTTGTATGACCTTGAGCAGATCAGTTACCAAGAGAAGATTTGTTATCCCCATCTTACAGCTAAAGCCCATTTGGATGATAAAAATCTCTTGCAGTCATGAAGCAGAGATCTGCATGATGCAGCTGCATCCCCAAAACTGCAGTAGCAGTTAGGGGAATGCTCCAAGGGTCTACAGAATCCAGTGTCATTGCAAAATGCAGAATACAGTAAACGGTAGATGCTGTTGATGAAGTAAAACTGCAAGTCAAAAGAAACAAAAAACAAACTAAGAGTACACATTGTTTAAGTGAAAGGCTTTACTGGGTAAGATATGGATTTTTAAGCACCAACTCTTGTGGTGACAGAACAGTTACATTTTGACCTGTTTAATTTAAGTGGATGTCCACAAGAAAGCTCAGGACGGCCCAATGGAACTCAAGCCAGGGCAAAAAACTGTCCTGAATTCCTTTGTGAAGACAGCAGTTTCAAATAAAATAGTGCTCCATATTCTAATTCTGCGTTGCCACGTAGTTTTATCCTGCAGAGTCACACTCGGAGCAGCACAACTGTCCTTTCAGAGAGACATGTGCTGTGCTCAGCTTCTGTGCATGTGTTTGCAGCTCACAAGCAGATTGCTAATGTGTTTTTTTT
>VYZQ01042102.1:6614-22711 GCA_013400655.1 Mystacornis crossleyi | reverse complement strand
AAAAAAAATCTTAATTTTATGCATTGGAATTAAGTGTCTACAGCTAAATAATAGCTAATTGACTGATTGAAAGGCCTAACTCTCTCAAGAATTAGGATTGTTCAGTCTGGATAAGGGAAGGTTCTGGGGTGACCTTGCTGAGGGCTTCTGATATCTAAAGGAGCTACAAGAAAGCTGGAGAAGGAGTTTCTACAAGGTCATGTAGTGATAGAACAGGGGGGAATGGCTTCAAACTGNACTTTACTTCTAAAGCATCATCTGTCATACAGGTTCATCTAGGATATTTCCCAGGTAGCTGATTCTGACACTATTGGTAACTCTGGAGGTTAAGGCTGATGTGATTGATCATGATGTATTAAAAATGAAGACAATCCTATGCTAGGTTAAAAAAAATCTTAATTTTATGCATTGGAATTAAGTGTCTACAGCTAAATAATAGCTAATTGACTGATTGAAAGGCCTAACTCTCTCAAGAATTAGGATTGTTCAGTCTGGATAAGGGAAGGTTCTGGGGTGACCTTGCTGAGGGCTTCTGATATCTAAAGGAGCTACAAGAAAGCTGGAGAAGGAGTTTCTACAAGGTCATGTAGTGATAGAACAGGGGGGAATGGCTTCAAACTGACAGAGGACAAGGTTAGATCAGAGAGTAGGAAGAAATTATTCCCTGTGAGGGTGGGGAGGCCCTGGCACAGGCTGTCCAGAGAAGCTGTGGCTGCCCCATCCCTGGAAGTGTCCAAGGCCAGGTTGGACAAGGCTTGGAGCAACCTGGGATAGTGGAAGGGGTCCCTGCCTGTGGCAGGTGTGAATGATTGGGAATGGATGATTTTTAAAGTCTCTTCCAATTCAAACCATCCCATGATTCTGTGATTCTATGAATCTGAAAACCTTCTGAAGACCTCAATATATAGACTATATAAAAACTTGTAGTGCTTTATTCTTCCCATGAATCCCTGGAGGATGCCCATTCCTACACGATTTTTTTTTTAAGATGGACCTCAGTGATATCCTTTGATGGTAAAATTACTAAATAATTTGAATAAAAATTATTTCTTTTTATTGTTAGTGTTACTGGTTCTGCCCTTGTTTTTTTGCTATGAGAAAGTGGAGTTAAGGCTTTTATCCTTTTTCCCTGGAAACTTTACAAAGAAATCTTAATAATTTTAAACAAACATTTAAAATATACAGATAAGAGCACTCAGCTGGATAACAAAACAGAGATGATGGGAAATAATCTGAGAGACTTTATTTAGACTAATAGTGATAAGACATTTTTTAAAAGAAAGTCGAGACAGATAGGTACCAAATATATAAAATAATAAACTATAAATACATGTACTAAATTCAGCTTTTCCTGAGTGTTTTTGGAAAGTATCCCTTTATCTAGTGGCTAAATGCTAGAACATTTTCTAGTTTTACATGAAAAATGCTGCCCATTTAGGGATCAGTGCTTCAAGTTTCTGTGCATGGATGTTGTCTGGATCATAGGCAGTGCGCCTGTTACTAGGCAAAAGGCTATTCCAGTGCTGAGAAAAGTGATAGAGTTTTAAGTGAGGAACAAAAAGCTGAGTTTTTCAGAGAGCTGCCACATTTGTTGTACAGATAAGGCTCGTCTAATTAAACTATCATTGCAGAGTCCCCAGATTCCCCAGGCCCTTCTTTTGCTCTTAGCTGGAGTTTGGATTCGGTACTCCAAGAAATTCAGTCTCTTTGAACTCTTTCCTCTTTGTGTTTCAAGGATTGTTCTCATCTGCGCTATAAAGAGCTGCTGTTATCTGTAACGGAGAGCAGGAGCATCTATCCTGACTGGACCACACAGTGATAGAGCTGGGAGCACTGAGCTTGTACCCATTTACTCCCTCCCGTCTGTTTTCTCTCATGCAGAATTCGCTCCCCATAGCCTTGCACAGCAGAATTGCTTTTAATGAGGTTTATGATAAGCTCCTGATGTCCTTTTCCTGCTCCCAGAAGCTGTTTGCCAAAGGGCTCACCTTTGGTTCCTTTAACTAAAAGCAGTTCTGCCATCACAAAGTGTCAGCACTGTTGTAGGAACAGAAAAATGGCAAGATCACAGGAGACTCAACCAGGTGCAATGACCAATACTTAAACCTTCAGAAAAATGGTCTGCAGGGGTCAGTTCTGAAATAACTTGCTTATATAAAAGTTGCTTGCTGTAGGTTTGTCCCTTTGCATTCAGTCCTCAGTAGATGCACCTGAACGGATACACATGTAAATTTAGGCATTTTTTGTTTCTTGAGGTGCAAAGCAGATATCAAACACCATATGAGCTAAATATCATCAGCAGGACAAGTGCTGCTGATTATGGGGTATGATTCTCCTTAGAAATACATCAGAGAAGTAAAGAAGTGAGAAAAAAAGAGTTATTTAAATTAGTAAACAGTGCTGGCACACAAACAAATGGGATAAACTGATGGTGAATAAATCTAAATTGGAAATTAGAAGAAGATTTCTAGTCAGAGACTGACATTCTTGAAAAGCTTTCTAATAGGTTCAGTTAAGTCAAATAATGAAACTAGTTTTAACTTGGAGTTCAATGAATTTATAAATGGGATTACACAATGTAGATGCATAGCAGAGAGCTGGGTTAAGTGACCTTGGAAGTTCTCTCCAGTCTTACATTACATTATTCCTTCTAATTATTGCTTAGAACTAACCTTCAGCATGACCTTTTTTCAGTTTTCTCTTCTAGCTTACCCAAAATTCAAATATTTTTGTTGAAATTTTGCATTTCTAGCATGGAGCTTAACACTTTTTTTCCTCCAAAATTTTTTTTAGTGAAATTATCTGTTCATGTTACAGAAAAACTTGTTTTGCTCATGCGTTTCAGACCAGATTAATGGAAAAGCTTTAGTGTTTCCATCTCTGAAGGGTGGGAATGAAACTTGGCAGGGTGGCTCTCTGTGCAATTTGCTGCCCTATGGAAAATTTGCCCCACTCTTCAGCCAGAATCTAAGATTCTGAGGGGGGGAAAAAAAAAAAAAAGCCATTTGACTCATGGTCAGCAGAAACTTGCTGGAGGTTGGTAACCAAGTTTCCAGGTAGTGCATGCACTGGATATGTGCCAATTTTTGTGTGTATAACCAGATTGTACCGTGACTGAGAAAAGCAGGAGCCTTTTTGTGTCTGGGATAGGAGGGATTGAGCCTCACTTTTGCTAGAATTGAGCCTTCCTCTTTTCTGAGAGCTGCTGTGGTGCCAGGACTGAGAGCAGAGATAATTTTCTTGCTGCCTAACCCTTCCCAGCTGGAGCTCACGCTGTGTGGAGGGCAATGAGGAATGGACATGTGTAATTTTGACATTTCCTAGGTTTTGCCATGGAACCATCAGGAGTGAGCCAGGAAAGGACCTCAGGAGATTATCTTGTTCTTTTCTGTTCTAGGATGGGAATAAGAAATAGTCTGGACAAGTTTACCTGTCCTTCTTTTTCTTGACAAACTCTAGTGCCACAGTACCTCAGTGGTCTATGCTAGCTCTCAACTGTATTCAGTTTCCTTAAAGGCTTCTTGATATCTACCCCAAATCTTATTAGTTTGAATGAACATGTGAATTAGTTTATTCCACTCACCTTTACTTCTAGTTTTATATTTTTGCTGTTATTCCTTTCCTTCTCTTATTAAGATTTGAGCAACTCTAAGTCCTTAACATTTCCTTGCTGGTGGAAAGGGGACCCTTTTTTTTGGTGCAAACTTTTCTTGCACTGCAGTACCAAAGGTAGATCCCAATCCTCCAGCTGGTATCTGGTGCTGGGAAGCATCAAATACTCTACATTTGCACGTCATTCCAGTGGGACACTTTCTTTTTTTACACCTCCAGTATCCTAACATTTTTCATTCAAGTTTTATCTGTCACTAAAGGTATCTCCCTGATCATCTTTCACAGAAATACTCCCTGGCTTTCCTTCAGGATGCAGCAGTTTAAGTCAGCCTCTCTTGAACCACTTTATTTAAGACCATTCCTGCAATTAACCAAGATCACTTTGTATTTAATGTTACTTCCCAATCTGTCTGCAAGTCCTTCTACTAGTTTGGAATCCTCTATTAGTTGAACAACCACATTAACTATACTATTAAAACATTATTTGTTAAATTTTGGGAATTTGACCAGCTTCATGACAACAATACAAAAAACTGAATGATTTGTTGAGATTTGTAAGCAATTTAATAAATACCGTCACTTATGTCTTGATGTTGAGTACCTATGAACTCTCTCACTCATGCAGACACACACACACAGAGTACTTGGCAAAAGGGTGGCAAAGTGACTTCTAAACACACAGGGCACATGTTGGAATCAGGACACTGCTGTTCTCATTCAGATTTTCTTCTGTGCTTCTCTGCAGCGGAGTAACGCCAGTTAGAGAGGCTTGGGAAAACAAGAGAATTTGAATAAAATGTAGTGTGTCTGCTGGGATTTCTCCACATGTATTGTGTTCCAGTTTCACTCCCTCTTCCACTTCCCTTGCTTTTTCTTTCCTTGTATTACTTGTTGTGTGTGTGTATCTGTATGCGTGTGTCCATGCCAGCTACGTGCCAGCAGAAACCAAATTAAAAAAAGAAAAGTTAATTTGATCATTCTTTCACTGTCTGTGTTCCTCTCTGAAGTTCCCATTGTTTCTGATAGTTCTCTTGCCGTGGGGACTGGATTCTTGCCAGGTGGGTGCCAAAAGCCAGTGAAAATAAATAGATACATACTAGGGATTGTAGAGATTAAAATACCTACCATTCTGAATTACCCGGGGGTAATTTAGAAATACCACTTTGTTAAGGTACCTGATCTGCTTTTATTATACAAAGGATTACTGATTGAACCGAAGGAGAGAGAATTTTTTAAAATCCTTGATTAAGAGTTTATGTCTTTTTCACCCCTTTTTTGAGAAGATGGCTGTGATGAAAAACAAGATACTTCCCGTGACTCACCAAAGAGAGAAAAAAAGTCAAAAGCAGCGCCGTAAATACCTCTCTTCCTGAAAACTGGGTGATTACATTTGAAAAAAAAGGAAAAAGAAAAAAAGGCTTCAACTTTTCCCCTGAAGTTGGACTGCATAGTCTCACATTGTACAAATTTATTGGCAGGTTGACCATATGTCTCAATGAGACCAATCTATCCTTGAATAAAACACTTCTATCTCTTCTATATCCCTGGGCAAAACCAATGTTCTGGAGCTAAGATTTTGTACTTAACTATAAGATAGTCGAGTGGATTTTTCTTTAATAAGATTAAACGGAGCATGCATTTATCTGCTCCACGTGATGTGGTAAGTGCAGAGATGAAAAAAACCACTAAAGGGAAGAGGGTAGGTTGAAGGTAAGGAATCAGTAAGCAGATGCTAGAAGTTATTCTTTTAGTGATGTTGCTGTAAATTCATCTGTTTCAAACATGCTGATTATTTGTGAAAAAGTTCAGTCTGCAGATGCCAGTTTCCAAGGGCAATAAAATACAAAAAAGTGTTGCTTGGAAGCACAATGAAAGGCTCCAGCACTACATCTATTGCTTCATTACAAGGCAAACTTTGTTTGTCTTGACAGCAATTACAGTAATCAAGTTTATGTAATTTGCAAGAGTTCCCATCTTTCAGTAGCAATTTTTAAAAAAAATCAGTAGATGAATGAAACTGCACAGATTATTTTGCATCGGCCTTCAGCATAAACAAGTGTGTTGGACTAAAATGGAAATACATATCGACAACACAAAAAAGTAGAGTTCTGGGGAAGAGAGTTATTCCCTGTCTATCCATGAAGGAATGCTCCATTGCTAGGAGATGCCACAGCACTACAAAATGAGGAGTATAACATCATCCCACACTGGGCAGGACACGGACTTCATGACTGAGTAGATTTATAATTTTTTAATTTTATCACTCTCTCTTTTCCCTATTAGCATGGTCCTTTCAAGTATTTCTCTCATAGAAAAATATCTCCAAGACAAACCAGCCTTGTAAAGAGTCATAGGAGCCCAATCATTCTCCTTGGGGTTTCTGGTGAAGGCCACAGGTTCCCAAGGGTTTTAAGGCAACAGCAGAGGAGTTGAACAATGGACAAGTTTGAGATCAGATTCTTTCTCTACTGTTTCTGAAGGAAATATTTCCAGGAAACAGACTGCTGCCCACATTAGAGCTCTGTGGAATGACCCTGTTCCACTAAGGATACTACAGGAGGTACAGAAGCAGATCAATATGTGTGCAAGTGTTTTAGCCTGACTTTTATTATGTTTGACAGCGATGACAACATGGTGTGTGTGTCACATACAGGATGACTAACGTGTGTACATGTGTGAAGCTCTCGCACAAACAGGTTTTCCCATAAACTGTTAGGGAAGAGCAAGCTCCCTGTGAGCAGATCAGAGCATGGATTGAATCTAAAAACAAAATGAAGAATGAAACAAACCCCAAACTAATTTCAGGTATTATGAGAAGCTGTAATGGCATCAGTGTCTGGAAATATCTACCACAAGTGGTTGCAATGCGGAACAATTTCCAGGAAATACTTGTCTTGAGTTGTGCTAGAAAATGTGTCATCAGGATGTTGTGTGTGTTCCTGACCCAAAGGAGGGCAAAATTTGAGAAAATAAGGACATAAACCAAGAAATTTTTTGATGCGAATTGGTGAATTTCTCTTGGGTGAGAATTCCCTCCAACACATCAGAAGTGAACCAACCAACATGAGCCATTTTTCTGTAGAGAGCTCAGTTTCTGTAGTAGGCCAGCAGCCAGATGAGGGGTTTTAAAGAAGAGTTATGGTAGTTATAAAGAGGGAAAAAATTTGCAAACACTGATAATAATACTCCTACACAGGAAGGTTTGAGCCAGTCACACTACTCCCCCCCTTTCCCAGTGAGATTCAGAGTTACATAGGAACAGGAGACTGTTTTGGCTGGGATTAGATAGCACAGATGGTACCAAAATGTGTAACACCTACCACAAGTTCTTTAGTTTCGTATCATCTGCACAACAGTTCTTCTTGGCCTTTTAACAGTTCGTTGAATGGAGGAAGAGGAGAAAAAGACATGGGACCATTGCTGGAAATGTGCAGCAAGCACTGTTATATTTTATCTGTGGGGAATCCATACAGGAGCACGTAGATAGGCTCATATAAAATCTTGCATACATCTTCTGTGAGATGGTGTGAAACTTCACTTGGCTCTTCTCTTTCAAGAATCCCCAAAACTTGGCAAGTAAACCTCACAACACATTTTAGAATTACATCAGTAATCATTTTGCAGATACATACAACGAGGTACAGGAATTTTAACCAGTTTTCCCAGAACCACCAAAGGAGTTTGTAGCATGGGTGGTTCTTATCTCCACGGCGCTTCACAGGAATCCCATAGACTTTGTTTTCTGCCCTGACATAAATAGCACCAGTCTTT
This sequence comes from Mystacornis crossleyi, assembly GCA_013400655.1. Taxonomy (NCBI): domain Eukaryota; kingdom Metazoa; phylum Chordata; class Aves; order Passeriformes; family Timaliidae; genus Mystacornis; species Mystacornis crossleyi. Next base: position 15,328 of record VYZQ01042102.1, on the reverse strand, counting down.
AGTTTTTTTTCTCTTTGTAAGTCTTCTACGTGACATACAATAAATCTTTGTCTTTCTGTCCCAATTTTTCAAATAAATGCTGTTGTAGCAATTCATCTACAGTTTGTGATCCCAGGAATATTTTACTGTCAATCCTAATATCATGCTTTTTTCCTCTAGTTGCCACCTTTGTCTACAAAAGACACTTAATTTCTGAGATTTTAATGGATTTTCAGGGGCCCAGAAGAAAGGGACTAGGAAATATACTTCTTTCTTAGGGAAAAATATGAAAATTTCCAAACATAAGTCCTAAGGTGCCATTGTGATGGACTTACTAGAAATAAGATTTCCGGGTTGCGATTTTCAAGATTGCCTGTTTGATTTGATTACGGCAGGTACTCAACACTCCAAGATGATTTTGAAATATTGATTGTAATGTTTTCGACAATTAAGCTGAAAGCATGGAGTGTTCCCTGAGAACTAACTAGGAAGAGCTGATGGCCTAAATCCTCTGTCTTTTGAATACTCAACCACACAATTTTGAAGCATTTGAGGTTTTTTTTCCCACTAAGTAATGAGAGACCTTTTGCTACACAAAGTAAAGGAAGATACTGAGTCTCCATGTTAAATGGAGAACTATCTGCCTTAGGACTTTTAAGATGGTTAATGTTCAGGGAAGGATTTTTGTCTAGCCACATTTACTGTGAGCTCCCTGTAGGTACACACAATGCACAACATGGATGTCATTGCATTGGCTTCAGCATCACTGTGGAAGGACATTGGTTGCTGGCTCATTCTCACGCAGACTTCTGAAGAACTTACATTTAGGATAATGGCAAAACTTTAGTGGGTGTAATAGGCCTGAAAATGTATCTGTGCAAACAAAATACACAATTTTCAAAGTGTCAGGAACGAGAGGTGTAATTCAAAGTCATTACATATCACTTGCTGTAAATATTGTTTTCATAAAGCCAGACTAATCATATACTCAGATAACCCATCCTATTATTTTCACAGCTCCAGGACTCCTGAATCACAGCTACTTGAACCTGAGGGATTAGAGGTTTTGCTTTTTAAATAGCATAGGTGCTGGGCTGGCTGCAATTTTTCAGACCTCTTTGGAGAAGTAGAATTGATTTTTTTTTCTTTTTTTGAAACAAAAAATCATTCACAGCCCAAAAATAGACATAAGCGAGCCTCCTCCTTTTGTAATTGTGTTTTTGAAAATCAGACACGTAAAATCTTTTGTAGCTGTGGGCTCAAAACTCTCTTTTGTGGAAACACTGGTGCACTGTAATTGGTTGAGTGCTGCTATCCAGCCTGAGAGGGTGACCTTTCACACTCTGCCCTAAAAGAACACTATAGAAAGAGAGGTGGCGTAATCTGGGTTAAAGGCTTCTTACTAACATGTTGAGAGCTTGTTTCACACACACACAAACAGTTGCACGAAAGCCCCAGCCTGATGATAACTTAGCACTTTAGCATGGTGCTCTTGAGACAGACCTCTTCTGAGAGAATAAAGAAGGGCCCCTTAGTTGAAATGCAGGACTGAAGCTCTTCATAACCACTGGGCAACTGTTACGAGGGAAAAAAGAAAGTTAAAAGAGATGAGAACAAAAGGGGCTATCCTTGTTACAAGGCTCTGGTTCTAGACCTGAAAACCCCCTTTCCCCTAATCTTTTTTTTATTATTTTTCTCTGTATAGCCCCACGTTTTGACAGGGAAATCTCTTGTCTTTCTGGCCAAGCATATTCAGCCCATCTAAGAAATACCGTGGACCTGCCTTTTTCATGATCTCTTCGTAAGAGGAAGAAAGATGGTGAGCATCTCTGGTGATTTGGCTAAGAATGAAGAGAATGGGGTATTTCTAAAGTCAGGCAATTACAGGCAAGTATATCTACAACAGCGTAAGGAACACTGTGCTGTCATATTTCTCATATTTAGCACATCAAGACAGGTGAAAGTGTGCCTGTCTAGTCTGTGTGCAGTCAGTCTTGAGACTTCCACATTTGACTTCAGAGGGATTGAAACCACAGCCACTCTTCCAAAGCACCAGCATGGAAGGTCTGGGAGGCCATGGGTGTGATATGATCCTTTAGTTTTCAAGCCCTTCCCAGGTTTAGCTGTGTGCTGTTGGGTCATGGAAAAGGCTACTTGCATCTCAGTAGCCCACTCACCTCTCCCATTTCTTTAATGCTTACTTCAAAATTGATTAATAGAGTACATCTGTCTTATGCAGTTTCTCACTTTGCATTTCTTTTTTTTTTCATGTTATTTTTTTTCTAGGTTTTCTTTTTCATGTGTTTTCTTTCTTACAAATTCCTACATAGTCAAAATTCTCTGCTACTTGAAGTTATGACTGTCTTATATATCATTAATGTTAATAAATTGTTACACACTGACAGTCATTCTTGTTAGAAAAAAAAATAAAGTATATTTAGAACATGCATTAGTGGAGATTCCTAACTATTATATCCCATATGGTATGCACAAAATAAAATTAGATTATAAAATTCTATATTTATCACAATGTTATACTCTTCCACAGTGATTTTTTTCCAACTAACAAATAATAGGACACTGGAGTTCCAAAGTCAGTGCTGAAAGTCTGATTTGACTCCCGACCTTACAGACTATGGCCATGACTCTTAACTTCACAATGTTGCATATCAGCTAGTGCAAAGTGTCTGAATTTTACTTTCTTCAGTATTTCTGTTAGCTAAATGATCTTTTTCTCCTGTTCTCTGCAGCGGTTAGGCTTTGTTAGCTGTGTCTACATTTCTGGCTCATTTCCAGTCTTCTTAATAACACTTTTACACCTTTTACGTCAAAATCTTTCAGGGATAGCAGCTAAGTTTACAACCTTCTCCTTCAGAAGGAAGGCCTGGAGATAAAAAGAAGATTGCAACCACCAGATGACTTTTCTCCATCATGGAAAGCTCCAACAGTTGTCATCCAGGATGGAGAACCAACAAGAACAGGTAACCACCCTGGAGTCACAAAATCTGACTTTCAACAAAGCAAATTCAACACCTGAAGTTTAGTTCCCTGTGGGTTAAAGCTTGACATCACAGCCTGGAGGCTGAGGTTCAGGCTCCAGTAATTTACAGGGAAGAACACATGCGATGAGCTCGTCACAGCCCGTGGTGGGGCTGTTTTGTGGCAGCACAGAATCTCCACACAATGCAGCATGATTGGCAGCTGCTTCCTGAGAGGAGCCCGTGGCCGTGCAGGAAAGGTTGCAGCTGCTGGGATGGAGAGCCACTGGCAGTCGGTGACGGGGACTTGCCCACAACTTCCCTTTGAGCCACGCAGAGCACTGGGAGCCTTCCACATCCCTCGCTTTGGGGTTCACCCAGTTCTTTGCCTCACATCTAAAATTTGGGAAGTCAATTGCTTTACCCCTGGTAGATAAGGTAATTTACATATAGGCACAACTGGGTATCCAAAATGGATTTATGGAAAGATCTCAATGAAAAGATTGCAGGAAGGCTGGACAGAGAAGTGCTATCACTAAAGGGAAAAAAAAAAAATAAAGGAAGGGAAACTGCAAATTTTATTTCTAAACCTTTCCACTAGGAAAGGTTGTGAAATTTAGGGAAATGAGCCACAGCTGACATGCCTGACAAATAACTCTCACGGAATCTATAAAGTGAGTTTATTTGTGCCATCTTTTACAGGAAGGGCTGTGCGTGAGTTTTGTAGCATTGCCACTGGGGTTGCTGAAACACCCGGCTGGTGATCAACATTTTGGATGCTCATGAATAACTGGAATATGAGCACCTTAAGCAGAAATTCAACAAAGGTTTTTTCAAGTTCATCATCACACAGGAGATTGCATCATTCATAGTGGCATTTATAGCCATCAGTACTATACAACCCTTGGTAACAGATGACATTGCATGCTGAAAGAGGCCGTGAAAGGTCTTTCATACTGTTTCCTGCTCCTAATGACAGCTTTTACTGCCAGTTAGGACAGAATCCAAACACATGAAGTCATGATGGCTGTAGGTGTTGATTTGGATATTAAATGTATAACCTAGCTTATGCAGCACCAATTAACAGAGACAAGTTTTCAGTGCACAGTGCAGAGAAAACTCTTGGTGCAGGGACAGAGAGAATGAGCCCAACACAGGATATTATCCTGTTAACAAACAATTTGGTGTACAGAAGTATTTTATATAAAAATGTGTTTGGACACCCACATACATAATCATTTGGACACCATGCCCTGAGCATCTATTCCAATTTACCATGCTTGTGGGTTCATCTAGCAGGTTTCTCAGCTGGATGTGAGTGACATTTATACCTCTTTGTATACATGTTTTTGTTTGTGTGTGTATGTTCGGCACGTGTATTTTCATGTACAGACAAAACTTCCACGCCTATACAAAGCTCATGAATATTTTATAGCTTTGTTCATGAATCCATTAATGAGTTTTATAAATAGTGATAATTTGCAAAAATAATACGTCTGAAAGGCATTACCACTTTACCTATGAATGACCTCTTTTTCTTTCTCTTTTTATTTTCCCTAGTTTTGATATGTTTTCCCAAGTAGCCTGTGAAAATGTTTACTGGTCTATTCAGTCTTTTTAAACCGGAGGCATTAACAGCATGAGAGTGAACATACACATACACCCACTCACTGTGCATAGTTCCATCTTTCCCAGTCCACAGCTAACAAGAGCCCTTTAATTGCCCTGAAACCTGATTTCTGCCTGGCCAATCTGCTGGTCAGTGTAAACCCCAGGCCACGCTGTGCTGGATGGGTCCTGCCTTGCCTGCGGGTTTGCTGCTGCCCAGGCCCAGCCTGGTGTTGATAGCTCGTGGCTGGGCGGTCTCGCATTCCTTTTTGGAATATAATGTCTGTGTGTCCCCGCGTGCGCGTGTGTGCAATAAGTAATAAGGGTAATCCCCTTCTGATGACAGAAGCTTCAAGTGGTTACAAGTAGCAGACCTGTTTTTCAGATGCCTGAGGTAACTGTCTATAAGGTGCAAGGTAAAGAAATAATTAATTACAATCAGTGGTTAAAATGGAGGAAATGATATACGATCGCAAGCTTTTATTGCAAGTGCTTTGATTCAGCTCAGGGAGGGTTTTTGGTGAAGTGTCAAGACACAGAGTATTTTTCTGCAGTCAAAGGTTGAATTTAAGTAATCACCCAGTGCAATTTTACCCATATCAGATGTTCACAACTACAATGCATGCAGGGGGAGGAAAAGAAATGAAAGATGGAAACAGAGAGAAAAAACGTCCCTGAAATTCTCAACATGCAGTCTTGCTGAGTAACCACATTCATAACCGAGTAGGAGTGATTTGTTCTGACAACACAAGACTACTAATTTTGCTGAATTAACAGCATGACTAGTAGTGGGTGGAGGGGAAGAGGGGAAAAAAAAATAAGGAAGAAAGATCTGTTATGGACATTCCCAGCCTTATTAATTGCCAGGTAATAGGAAAGATATGTGGTCTGCAGTATCACAAAAATCTTGGTGTGTTGTTTAAGCAACTAAATATCTGGAGTAACACAATTAAAAGATCAAGGTGTACATTTTTATTTCAAAATTAAAGCAGCTTTACACTTAGTGGTGAAAGGGGAAAAGTTAGAAGAACAACTTGGATTCCTTCTTCCCTCTAAAGCAGAGGGCATTTCACTAAGAGTCCTCAAATTAATGTAAACTTTTTTTATTCTTCACATTTGGAAAGACATGAATCTAAGATTAATCTCTTGAAAAAATTAATATTTTCAATCCAAACTTTGAAATCCGCTTGAAGAGCCCAGAGCTTCCAGCTGTTGTTTATGCTATTAGTTAGAAAATCCAAGTGCCATGCTTTTAGAAGAAAATTAATAAAAAAAAAGCTCTATTGAGTTAATTTTGTAGAATTATGTTAATAAGCACAATTTGCACCATGCAGGTTTACTTTGTGGTTTGTGGTGAGTTTGTAGAGGTTTTGTGAGCAAACCCAAATGTGGTGACAGCAAAACCTTTCCAAAGCACAGACTTTTATGATCTAAGCACAGAATTTCCTTTTGTGGTCATGTGTGACGTGGTTTTTGGATACTAAATGTCTGTAATAAGGTTTCCTTAGGTTGGCTCACAGGGCCTGAGCCTCTGTTTTTAATGGCTGTCTTTGGAGGAGTTTTGGTTACATATATTTTCTTAGAATTTGAGCACTTCTTAGAGACAGCATTTAATCACCTCGATGCTGATCCAGGAACACATTGCTCACTCACCACTTCAGACCACAGATGCTGACAATATTCCTCTGTATTACCTTGGCCAGACTTTAGGACATGATTCTCAGCATCTAAGAGAGGTAGGTAAAGAGGAGCAGGCTTCAGGTGACTTGATGGCCCCTTGAATGTTCAGTTAAGAGCAATTTTGAGCTTCTCTAGTTTTTCCTGGTCAATACCAGATGTCCCTAAAAGGTCTGGAAGGAGTTGGCCTTGCTCTGCTGCCCCCCAGGACATGGGAGACCTCTCCCAGGGAACATATGTACAGCAGAAGTTTTCCAACTTCGTATTTCATAATTCCCTCCCCCTCAAATCTAAACTGGTGAAAGAGGAAACATCCCCCTTGTGACAGCCTGGATCATCTAAACTGATACTATTGTTGTGGTGGAAGGGAAGGCACAGGAAGGAACCACATTTGCTATAGAAACTGGTTTCTATTAGTACACAATTAAGCAGATGAAGCACTGATTTAAAAAAGAAAAAAAAAAAAGCTGAAAGAGAAACCAACATGTTGCCAAACGCAAACCTACTGAAAAACCCCAACAAAAAGCCCAATCACCGAAAAAACACGCCTTTTGTAAGGCGCTCTTTGTTGCAAATCAGTAAAAGTTGATTCCTGTAATGAATTAAAATATTCCAAAAGCTTAAAGCTTCTATCACAGTTGACCTTTAAGGCATGTAGCAGCAAAGAAGTTAATACACTTTGCACATGTTGCAGAGCAACAGGTGGTAGAAAAACCCATGCGGGCTCCTTGCATTCCTTACTTTTCAAACTGGTGGCCCCTGGTATTCTGGGATTTACACTACCTCCCCCAGGCTCTGACTGACAAGCTAATCGGTGTGCTGGGAAGCCCTGAGCTATTGATTCCACTGTAACAGAACACCTCCCCGTCAATGAAACTGCAATGAAATGCTTCAACAACGAAGAAAGGGAGGCATTACGCTGTTGAGCAACTGGAAGAAATTTGCTTGTAGGTAGTGCGGCAGAAATGAAAAGGCTCTCAGGGGCACAAGCTTGAAAAGCCAGGTTATTAAAAAAGCCACAAAGCTGGAGTCTGGCTGAGTGGAGAAAAATAGTTATGGCTCAGTTAGGCGTATCTAAAAGGAGGAGGGAGGGGAACTCAGCTTTCAAAATTGCGTTAATCCCCCATGTACTTAATTTCTTTTCTTTTATGGCAGCTTGTAGTATAGCAACAAGTATTCAAGCAGTTAATAATTTTAAACAGTTTAGCTTTCCGTAGGCAATATATCTTTAGCCTTAATTAAAATTTTATTTTAGTAGGGGGAAAATATTAAAATGACATTCTGATCATCCTCTAAGATGGAAAATATATGATAATATGAATATTTTATTAGACAAACTACTATTAAACAGCTGGTGCAAAATCTTAGCCACCGATTAGTTGGGTTTGTTTGAAATGCAGGTCACTATTTCTTAATAATGGCCCAACAGTCTTCCAATTGCAATAACAACCACTGGCACACCACCTGCCAACACAAAGGTCTTAATACCTTATACTGGAATCCTAATATCCCAGACCTGGATTCTCACAGTGCCAGTCTGGTGGATGGTTCCCATTTTGGGGTAAAAAGGATGCCCAGCTCATCACCTGGGCACATCTCTAAGGTGGTGGGTCTGGATTAAGACGTGTTCTCCTTGCTTCAAGCGAGTTTCAGGGATGGGTATTGGGTGGTGAGTCAGCTTGGCCATTTTAATTGGGATGGGAGTCAGAGGGGAGCTGTCAGAGTGGGACTTTGAGGAAGGAATTTGCATCTGCCGTTAATTCAGGAGCCTGTTTGCTGACCTTCAGGCACTGCTCACATCGTATCTATTTACTCAGTCTTTTCCCAAGTGAGCTGTCAGCTTTTCTTTTGGAAAGTTCTCTCCCCACTGCGTGGGTCGTGGAGTACAATAAAAAAATGTGTAGGCCTTGATTGCACACGAGGCAAAATGGCAACTCAGGCAGGGAGATTAATTTTTTCGATGACAATAAAATAGCTGACATTGTACACAAAGTAAAACAGGCAAAAGTGGCCTTTTAGGAAGTTTCCCATCCCATCAATTATTGCCTGTTATAGGTTCAAGAATTTTGGCCTGAACAAACAATGCACATGTCTTTTCTGGACACTGGGATTTTGTTTTTGTGGGGTTTTTTTTGTTGATGGTGGTTATACCACCTCTCTGATTCTATGAGTATAAATATATGTAGGGACTGTTGTCCTGTATTGGAGTGCTCTGATACAGAGGAATCAATTTTTTTTTTTTTCGTCTTAACCTGTTTTAAGTGTACATGTCCCAGGTCTGCTCCTTTGCCCCCAGGAGCTGTGCTGGAGTGACTACCAAGCATCTCCGGTGGGCAGAGTTGGGCAGAAATGCCCGGCTGGCTCCACAGTCAGAGAGAAAGTATTAGAAGAAAATAACTTTAAAAACTTAAAATCTCAGAAACACAACTCCTACCCATACTGACGCCAGTCAGAATACTGACTTTGATTTCA
>VYZQ01042098.1:40875-52554 GCA_013400655.1 Mystacornis crossleyi | reverse complement strand
ATGGGGATGGGGACGGGAACAGGACGATATGGGCATATGGGAAGATACGGACGGGGAGATGGGGAGAGGGTGACAAGGGGACAGCGGGATGTCGGGAGAGGGACAGGAAGATATGGGAGAGAGGGAGAGAGAGACAAGAAGATACAGGGAGATGGGGATGGGGACGGGAACAGGACGATATGGGCATATGGGAAGATACGGACGGGGAGATGGGGAGAGGGTGACAAGGGGACAGCGGGATGTCGGGAGAGGGACAGGAAGATATGGGAGAGAGGGAGAGAGAGACAAGAAGATACAGGGAGATGGGGACAGGGCAGAAGGAGGGCATGGGGGTGGGGGGATATGGGGACAGGAGGACATGGGGAACTTCCTGCTGAATCACCGCCTTGTGTGGAGGTCAGCCAGGCAGTAAAGTCACCCGTTCAGCCCCTCTGCTTGACCCTGGTGCTTAGAGGACACTGGTAGAAGCTACCAACAAAAAAACAAAACCAACCAAACACCCACCAACCCCCCCATAAACAAAAAAACCAAACAAACAAAAAAATCAAAACACAACACCACAAAAACCAAAACACAATAGAACTGTTCAAATGCCATCATTTTGATGCCAATCCTCAGAATGGATTTAGAGGGGTTTGGGGGGATTTTCTATGATCATGTCTTTTTGTCGTTGTTTTGGTTTGGGAGCTTTTTTAAGCCCAAGGTGGAGCATTGAGGGTGGCACTGCTTCTCAGAGGGACTCCCAGTGCCCCACCCCCCCAAAGCCCCATTGCTGCTGGGGACAGCTGGCAGCCAGCGCAGTCCAGGGGCAAGAAGGGCCAGAGGTGACACAGGGCTGTGCTTCCCACAGGCACACAGCTGCTAGCAAAGCCTTGAACAGATCAATTGCGGTGTCCTCACCTCAACCATTTCAGGAAGGGAGAAGAGCCCAGGTTGGTCAGATACAGCAAAAGATACAGCCCTGCCTTCCACCTTCTCCACCACCTGTTCTGATCCCAAACCAGCCAGCACGAATTAGTCTGGAAGTGAAACAAATGCTGCCTGTGATCCAAGGAGACAAACCCAGCCCTTCTGTCTAGGACCGGGTGGCTCACAGCCAGTGTAATTAACTGATGACCACAGGGTCCAGGTGCTCAGTGCCCCAAAGAAAAATCATCTGATTCACTCCCTCTATTGCACAAACACCCTTCAGGAGCTTATACACTTAATTACAGGGAACAAGGTGCATTAGGAGCCCAGATCCAGCATTCAAGGGAGATGCCATGGACTTAGCAACCCAAAAAGCTTGCAAAGATAATCCTTGGATCGGGGTTGATTGTGCATTGGCAGCACGTTGGAATGGAAATGACACTGTGTTAATGCACAGTGCATGGCACATGCATCCCAGACAGGGCCCAATCCTTCTTTCAGTCTGTACTAGTTATCCTCACCATGGCCTTAAAAGCAAAAATTAGCTTCCCTGGGAACTTGAGCATGATCTGAAGGAAAGAGAAGACAGCACAGCACTGAGATGGCCATCCTGCTGTAAGCTGGCAATACACACCCATCACTGCTCCAGCAGCAGCACAGAAAAGTGTCATCTAGTAAGTGCCCACCCAGCCAGAGCAGCAAGCCCAGAAATCCTAGAGCAAGGAGAGTTGCAGTCTGGCACCAGCACCACTCTCTTAGCGAGGAGGGCAACTACAGCTTCTACATTTAGGTTCCCCTACAGCCTTTGATAGGGGCTGATCCCCTGGGTATCACATCCAACACAAGACCATCACAGCCTCCTGGCACCACAGTAATAATGGAAATTATTAGTGTTAGACAAGTTTCAGCCACTGCAGGTACTGACATTACTAATAAATGCACACAGTTTAAACTGGTGGGGCTAAGCTAAAGGGTTTTTACTTTCTTTGAAGCACGAGGGAGAGTTTTAAAAATGTTGCTTACATGAATTTCTTGCTCTTTTTCATCTTTATTAAGCCACGTTGCTGCTGAGAAGCAATGCAACCGTGTTTTTAAGGGAGAGGTTGCTGTCAGAAGGCTGCCAGCAGGGAATGTGCTGTGATGCCAAAGGGCGAACAGCAGTTATCCCTTTACGTGGGCTGAGAAACCAGCCCTTCCCTACACTCTCCACTCTGTCCAGCAAACAGGATTTGAAAACAACAGTGTTTATGAAATGTGGAAGTTGTAAAAGAAAACTAGCCTTTTTAGAGCTCTCTGAAGTTATGAAAACAAAGTTAAAACATGGTTTGGCAGATTAATAGCCTGCTATTTTACCTGTTAATTACCTCATGACTAACTACTTTATTACAGATCAGATTCAGGAGATGTATGGCAAGGTTTACCAAACTCTTTCTCCCTACTTAATCTCTAGGCTAAAGCAACTGTAATCACAAGTATTTTCTACAGTCATTCCCTGCCCAGTGTTTCAGTCTCAGTGCTGAAGAGCCATCAGTGTCTCAGGGCTTTCTACCTCAGAAAAGTTTACAAAGGATGTGTTATCTCTTTTGAAGACTGAGAAACTGAGGCAGTAGAGAGCAGCCAGAAGCAGCAGATAATGAGACCACCTGAGCAGCAATTATGTAACTCCAGCTTGAAGTTACCAATCTATTACAATAATAAATTAAGCCTTACACATTCATGGTCTCTGTTCTTCCTTGAGAATGGTCCCTTCCCAGCCCTCCCACCCTCAAGCACTGCAGGGCTCAGGGGCCCAAAACAACCTCAGCTTTGCCAGGAAGACAAAATTCAACTGTGAAACGGGAGTAAAAGAGGAATAGGCTGAACCAAGCAGCATGATTACCTTAGACTTGACAATCCTAGAGACAAAGATGACTTTGAAAAAATTAACATGCAACCTCTGCTGATTGCAATCAGATTCCCCAAAGCCTTGCAAGAGCAGCTGACAGACTGCTATACTAAGGGTTAATAGACTATAGTAAGCACTGCCGTAATGCTAAAACATCACACTGAACTCATTACTCTGTCAAGCAGAACTGGAAATTTGATATTAATCAACTCCCAGGATAGAAGAGCACAGACAGTGTTTTTACAGCACTACTAAAGAGGAAGTTTTTAGCAGCTACCTTGACCTCCACCTTCCAAGGTTTTTAATTCATTTCCCTTCACCCCGAGCTCCTCTACTCAGTTTATAGGCAAATGTCACCAGCATCTTAGTTCAAACCTGCACTTTAACTTTTCTCTCCCAGCAGTGAAAAAAGGTGCTGCCTAGGAGTGGCAGAGCTGAATCCCCCCTTTTTCTGAGTGGTGACGTATTTCACCTTTGTACTGCAGGACATTGAAGCTCACCAGGAGTAGCTGCTACATGTGACATTCCCCCATCAGTTTGCTCAGAGCTCAGCTTGAGCAGGTAGTTCTGACTGCAGCAGACTAAATAATCCCATTCACCTTTGCCAAGCCACCCTCTTCACTGTCCACTTTTGGAAAAAAAATACCCACAGTTACTCACTGTTCATGCTCTAAAGCAATCATCTTATTTTGCAAATTATTTCAGGACCAACAGAAGGGACTGACAGTTGTTTACACAGAAACTGCGCTAAGGCAAACCTGAAAGCTTATGTCACAGCATTTTTTTCCTTGCCAAAACCTTACCCCAAGCCTGCCGGCTGCCCAGAGCAGACACTGCTGCCATGTGCAAGTCCTGTGGGAGTTCAGTTTGAGTGCCAACACCGTAATATTTGAATTCTTAACACAAACATTAAATAGAAGCAACTGGAAAATTAATTCTCATATTGCAATTTTAATTTGGTATCAAAACAGCAGCTGTTACTCTGAAATACAATTCCACACTGCTCCAGAGCCCAAAGATCATGTCTTGCACCCAAGTAGTCAAAAAATTACACTGTGTGTGCGAAGTAAGTCCAGCTCAGGTCCTGGCTCTGTAGTTTCTGTAAGGCAACATTTCTCTATTCTTGCAGGACAAACCATATCCAAGATAGATACAAGTCAAGGCAATGCAAGTGTCACTGTAATTGTTTACAACCCAGCAACTACTCCATTGTTACTTGTGCTCCTTACCTCCATGAGATGCAAGGAATTGAAGGCAGGTGTGTCTGGGTTAGCCAGGAGAGCTCTCCTGCTCAGCACCAGAATCTTTAGTTCCACCACCTACATACTTAGTTATTTTTTGGTTCTTGCTTTGGAGTTTGTCTTTTTTTTTTTGCCTTCCCCACTTGCAGGGCCCACTTTCTCTTCAACAAGACAGGAATATAACAAGGCCATGCTAGTTTCTCCATTCACTGATTGCAGGAGACCTAGCCGTCAGCACACAGCAGGAGCATCCCTTTCCCAGTTTACAAGGATGGAGTGGTAGGCAGCTAATACATTACATAAAACTCCTACAGATTTATTCTTCTCGATGATTGCAGTGTTTAACTCGAGCAGGAAAAGAGAGGCAAGCAGATTGGCTAAATATCTGGCAGCATATTATGAGCTCTCAGCCTGGGGTTTGTACTGGGTTAGGACTGGCCATGCATAACACATTCAGGTATTTTCAGCTGGAAGCATTTTCTCATCTTGTTTTCTAACCTGACCAAAAGGCTCAACACCCATTCATCCTCCACTTTAGGGATACATGCTACAGTCACTTACTTCCACCAGGGCTGAGTCTGCAGGAATTTCTCACCCCAGACCAGCAGCCTCCTCTCCCTGTGAGTGTGCGCTTCAGAGCAGCCAAAGTTTTACCTCACCCACCCAAATCCCTCAGTTGCCACAGAAGCAGTACGACAAAGAACCATCTGAGACAAGCCAAAGGGATTTACTGCTTATCTTTTGAAAAGTTTTGCACTCAGGAGAGTCCTGCAAGGGGCATGAAGAGATGCCCATGTGCAGTAAACTGCACCACAGGGAACAGGAGGAAAGGCCCCAAAGGTGCACTAAGATGTCCCCACAGGGCAGTTTTCAGCAGTAACTTGGGCATAGCAAAATAGAGTTCACTTCAGATACCAAGCCTATGGATAATTCATCCATAGCAGAAGGACTTCAGCAGAAAAGGTCATCAGAAGGAGGGACTAAAACAAACAAGCAAAAATCCAAACAAACCAACCACACCACAAAAAAAAAAAAAAACAACCAACACCCCACCCCCCCAACAAAAAGGTCTCACACAACCACCCTCCTTTCACCCTTCTAAGAAAGAAATCTCGAACAAGTACACAGAACTCTGGACCCCAATATCCATCAGCACATCCACAATCCACAACACACTGTTCATAATGCAGTTTTATTTTTCCTTTGTACAAAAACAAATATAAAATTTAAATCCAATAGAAAGTGTATACTAGCAATGACAAGTTTACATTACAATGAGACAGGACAATGCGATGTGTATTGAACACCACATTAGTTTTAAAACTCTCAGTGATAACATGCACTATATAAAAACTGCTAGAACTTCTTTTCTATTTCTACCAAGAATATCCAGGTACCAAGATACTCAAGAACCAAAAGTAATCTTGACAGGTGGTATCTACAAAACTAGACCTTCTCCACACACAAGAAGAAACCAACATTAATAGAAACGTTTATCATTCTTTGTTAAAATCCTCTCACAAAAAGCCATACATAAAATTCTTAGTAGATACAGAAAAAGCTCAAAAGCTGTTAGCATAGGTAACCATTCAGTAGTTTAGAGAAACTTTTAGACATTTTGAAGAGATATTGTAGTTTTCAATTGGTATTTTCCCCAAAAAGCCAGAACTACATTGACTCCTGTTTCAAAACCTAGTCAGTGGTTAAAACTAGCTCTTGAGTGAAGTCAAAGAGTAGTGTACAAAATATTTAATAGAACAGGGGTGTGCCTGTTTACTTCTTGAAGAAAGTATTTTCCACATTCAAGGTTTGTTTATTTGTCCCATAAACAAGATTGTACCTGAGGGATGAAACAAAAACAAGGATTACCATAATCAGTAAATAGTTACACTTTTCCATGAAAGCCTGAAATGCACAGAAAACAGCCAAGCCACCTCATCAGTCTTGTCCAGCCTCCCTCAGGTCTGTGAGCCCAGGGAAGCACATATTTGGATAGGTGGCCAGCTCCTGTTTCTAGAGATGCCAGCTCCTATTTCTAGAGACACACAGCTCTGTTGATGCTCTGTGGAGCCTCAGCATGGGGACTGCTGCCAGCAGCTTGCTATTCCCCTGGTGCTGGCAGCTGCACCTTGTTCCCTACTAACTGGCACTGATCATACACATGTCACTGCAAGAATGGCAATTCTGCTCTAGGAGAGTCAGCCCATACTGCAAAGAAGCCATGAGAACTATACTGGAACACTCACTTCTGTTCAGAGCAGGCTGGAGCAGCACCCTGGATGCCCAAAGCCCCTATCCTGCCTTGGCCCTCAGTATCTGACTCTCCAGAAAGCTGGGTCCTATTCACCAATTCAGTAAAGAGGTGTCTCCTCTGCACTCAGGGGAGCTAGGACTATTAAAGACTCTTCTTTAATACCCACAAACCTGCCATGCTTGTTTCTATTAACTTGTCATCCAATATATTTTTTTCCCTGTTAAAAGTTGTATCCCCAAATAAAATAATCTAAAATTAAAGGCATAAAAATGCACTTGCAAGAATTTTTTTAATAGTTATTCAGTAGCTTCAGACTTCTTCTGTCACTACTACATAGTGGATACTCAGTTTCTAACCCAAAAAGTACTTACAAAAGCTGCTTACCTGTAGGATTGTGCCGGATGAAAAATACAAATGGTCTGTCTACTATGAACCAAGGAGGGGATGACCTGGCTATTAAAATTGCAGCTTGAAGAAAAAAGTAAGGATTAGAGTGAGACAAATCAAGCACCACAACACATTATACACTTTATCAAAGTAAAATTTCCTTGTAGATATATAGATGTGTGTGTATATGTATTTATATAGGCTTGAACAGGTTCAGACAAGCCTAAAACCTACCAACAAGGTTATTTAAAGCCACACAGGTCACATGATATTCTTACAGGAAGCATACTAGAAAGACACAACACAAGACCCACAGAAACCTGGAAGTCTTGGCTTGTCACCCAAAAGCTGTAGTACCTTACTCCTCTTTGTAACCTCGATAGCCGGAACATTGTATCAGTGGCCTGATATAAAGTCCAAAATATGAGAAGACACTTCTCTTAGAAGTAAGCCTGTTAGTATTTCTTACAGTGATCAACACTGGCAAGTTGAGATTTTCTTGAGAAATTACCTAAGACCTATTAACTGATCTGGAGTCCAGGCAGGTTGCTGCAATGATCTCCAAGTGGGCTATCTCTGCTTAGTGCAATAGCCTTCTAATGGAGTTTTCCCAAGCCTGACAGTTATCAGTACAGTTGCTTACTTGTTGCTGCAGAAGCTTTGGTTCCATCTTCACTTACTTCAATTTTTGTCTTTTGCAGAACATTAGATACATGAAGACCTTCTGTTCCTGAAAGACCCAAGGAGAACAGCACCCTCAGTAAAACTCCCTAGGAGAATCCTGAAGTACTTTGTAGCTAAGCAGCTCTGTCAGCATGGCTCAGATACTAAAAGCTGCTACAGTCCTGCTGGAATCCCAAAGCTGCAGCACAGAACACTACTGCAATACCTTTGAATACAGTCACTAAGTGAGTAATTACAAAAACAGGGAATAACCTATCTTACTCCTCCTTCCTCCCCATTTACTAAGTTTTCGTACTGATGGTTTAAGTTAGAAGTGTTCACATGCATTTTTAGTTTTAATTAACAAAACCTGAAAAAATACACTATTTGAATTTAAGTTACACTCCCATTTGTCTCAATGTCAGGGGAAAAAAAAAGCACTTAGCAACACACCTTGCTCTCAATGAAACACAGGAATTTGTTTTCAAATTAAGCCAGCACAAGGTAGGCTTTTTTGTTAGACAATTCTATAGAAACGAATCAGGTTTTTAATGAAAGCAGAGAAGAGAAATAAGATGACATTTTACAGCCATGAGTTCAACAGTGTTTACACCCCATTTTCAGATACTAGTATTTACAGCTCTGAATTGGCTAAGTCCCATAAAGTGTGAATGTTTTTCATACATGCTTTCCTACAGCTCAAGAAAGTCACTAAACACATACTTCAAGAAAGGTTACAAGCTGTAGTTGCAGTATTTGCTAGAGACTGAGGTATGGTATTGTTTAAGTCCCGCCAAAGATTTTAGAAAATGCTCGAGACCCTGAGGTTGCAGTATCAAATCTCAAGAAGCTGACTAGCATGATTTACTGCTGTAATGGAAGATAAGGGAGAAAAAACGCCACTGCAATGTTGAACAGAAGCAAGCAGTCATGCCTGGCTGGCTACAACATAAAACCAGCTCCAATGTCATGGCAACACTTAACCAAGAGAAAGCAGACAACTGCATTGGTAAAGCAGCACTTTATTCAGAGCTAGAAACTATGAAGGACCACCATGAATTAAAATAAAAAGAATCCTTACTTGTTATTTTTGCAAAGTTTGCCTTTGACTGGTCAAACATATCTGTAATACCGAGTGCTTGCAGAGGTTCCTTTAAGTCTGTTTCTGCTTCTGCTGTGAATCTGGTTGGAACAAAAAAACCCGCATCAGTATTATGCAAGAAAGTCACCTAGAGTACTCCTCCTCCTGTATCAGATGAGATACATATAAATAACTCCCCAAACACCCCCTGAAGGAGAAATTGATTATATAAGTACTTACTTTGGTAAAATAACCTGCACTCTTTTTGCTACCATGGTTGTCATCCAGCTTCCTATTGTTTTTGTGCTGATGTGGGGGATGATAGCAGAGAGCGGCGTTGTGCTTTCAGTGGGCAGTGCAATCAACATGCTGATCATTTCCCCGTGGTATGGCAGCTCAATGATGTTGTACCACAGTTCATTCGGGGTACTTGTAGTGCCTAAAAAAAATAGGAACGAACAAACCCAAACAAACTAGTGAGCCATAGCCCCTATAGCCTTAAATCTCTACCTTTACGCAACTACTGCTAGAAGAGCCTGTTAGAAAAGCTTTGCCCACATCTCAACACTGAGTCTAAAGTTCCAGACTTCCTCCTGGGCAATCCTTCAAAAGGCATGGGCTCTGTACAGATGCTAGTCTGACATAAAGCACAGACACCATGGAGCAAATATTTGTTTAACATACATACTATTTTCCCAGACAAATCTCACCAGCCCAGAGCAGCAAGCCAGCTAAGTTAGAAGTGACCAGGTCTGTGAATTAGCTGGATCTCTACTTCAGATCTCAGCTGTACCAGAACCAACTGTGAACTGAGAATAAAAAAAACGCAAGGAATAGCAGCAGACTATCTTTCCAAACTGAAGAGATCTTGCAGACAAGCTTTTTCCTCCAAGAGTTATTGCAAGAGCTCCTGGTTCCTGTCTGAAGTAGTCTGTCGCATTTACCTAATTTTTTGCTTAATAAGGATCTGATTAGGAAGCAATCTTAAGTCTTTCAAGATAGTGGAAAGCAGCCACTTCGAGGCAGTGCAAAAGGCCAATTAGATGAGACAGAGGGAGACAGCAACATATCCAAGTTACAGCAAGGCTGTCTTTGAGCAACCCTCTCCTCCTCCAAGTTCCCTTTGCTTACTGTGGGATTTCTGGCATGTGGCTGAGAAGCAAATGCTTTTTATAGTAGTTTCAAGTTAAAATTTGTCAGTTTGACTACAGACAGGATTTCAGGCAAAGTTTTAGGATAGCAGCAAGATCTTATTGCCTTTCCCCTTTCTTCATTTAAATCTGTACTTGTCAGCCCAAGCCAAAAGTCAACAGCTTCATTACAAATTTAATCTTATTGCCAGGGCCATGAAACCTGCCCATAGCTCACATTGCTAGGAAACTGGCAGGATTGCATCTCTATTTTGCAAGAATCATGTCAGAGTTGGCAGTTTCACTATTGCTTTTATTATGGCAGCGGTTCTCAAGCTGGAGCCTACAGATCTAACACAGGTTGCATAAGTCAGCTCCAGGACAGTCACCCAAGGCAAACTGTCCAACAGGAAAGTGCTGCTTTCCTCATTTGCTACATGCAGCTATCATCACTGAAGCAAATGGAACAGGAGGGGAGTTCAGTTTCAGTCAGCTGATGGGACTGAAGACACTTAAATTTAAACTTTTAAAGATCCTTTTGCAAGCACAGATAAAATAGAAGCCTTGTATTAGGAAATCCAGAAGGACTCATTTCAGTATGAGTCCTAACTCAGCAGTATTTCTCTTGCTTCTTTCTAACCTCAATAGCTTTTCTAGCCTAAACACAGACCAACATAATGGGTATTTTAACCAGCATGAGAAGTCAAAAGCATTCAAGATAAGTCTTGCTAAACCCCACCTTAAGTTATGAACTTCTTTGAAAGTCTACAATTTGTATATACTGCAGTAAGCTTCCCTACCTCTCCCAGCTCACACTTTCAGCAGTTACTTAAAGTATTACATTATATTTACTCTAATAATACCAGTTTGGGACAGTCATAGCCGTTTACTTTCACATGAATCTACTAATATTAGTTGAGCACTACTGACAGTAAAACTAGGCATTTAAAAGCACAGTGGGTCTTGGTTTTTTGATTTATAGCAAGCTGTATTCTCAGGCCTATTTCTCAGACTGTATTTAGCACACATGGAATTAAGTTCCAGGCAGCACTTCTTGGAAGGATGAAACAAGTTTTTATCAGAGCATTCATCTTACTTTGACCACTGAAATCCCCACCAGGCTGCAAACCGGAGCTCTGAAGTACATTGTGAGTCACATCAAGCTGCTGGTGTCAGCTCTGAGAGGCTCTGATGGAAGTCTGGCAGAACCTGCTGAACTTCTTTTCACTTGTGACTCAATCTGAAGAGCAATTTCACACCTTGGGAGAGATAGAGCCAACATTCTAACTCTCTGTTCCTCTGGCTCCCACAGGACTGGGGATTGTGCAAGTCCCATTTCTCTAGCTGCAGTAAAATATAAACTGATTCTACACCAATCTTTCTTGCATACACAGCTCACCGCCAGGTAAACCTCTACCATTCTAAGCTGGCAGCTCTCCTTTATTCTCACCCCTTACAAACATGTACTTTTCTTTCTTACAGCAAAGCTTAACTAACATGCAAATTTCTCAATTTGGGTACTTCAGACTTTCCTTTTTGAAGGCAAAGGATAAAGCAATACTTGACAGAGTATTCACCCTTAAGGCAACTGTTAAGTACCTTGCCCATGCCTCAGCAGCAGGAGACACTTCTGTAACACAATCCATCTGTATCAGCTACAAGAAGCAACACCATTAAACACCACATGCACAACAAGCTCTTGTTTCAGTTTGAGCGAAGAGAGCAAATTCTATACTCGTTGTTCGTGGTAGTGGGAGTCACTGAGCTTACCACAGCGGAAGATGGACAACTGGGACAGCATAGGAACTTGGTAGGTCTTCCCATCAGCTCCATAAAACGGGCGTTTCTTTGTATTTTCAGGTCGAAATCGTGACTTCCATAAGCCCTTGAAATACACAGCATTCACTAGAACCAGTCTGGTCAAACTGCCTTCAATATCATCTGGAGCTACAACCTGATCAATCATACCTAGAAGAAAAAAAGGAATTCTTGAGTATTTGCTGTCACAGCACTGGCCAACTGCTCCTGAAGACCCTGACACACATATTGCTTTAAACCCCTTGATCTGTGAACGTGCCAACTCCTCATGAGGCAATGTACTTAAAATTCATAAAGTCAATTGTATTCTT
>VYZQ01042098.1:14458-38345 GCA_013400655.1 Mystacornis crossleyi | reverse complement strand
ACTTCCTTTCCATTTACTGGAGAATAAAGAAAGCTGTCAAGATTTCTATAATAAACTTCATGTTGAGTCTTAGTTTCATTAAAGACTAAGTCCTGGCCTAAAACAGCTACAAGCAGGAGTTAATCCCTTAACACATGAGCGTGCCTCTAAAAAAAAGGAAAAGTAGTAGGTTCCAGTGCTTAGCCGAGATCTTTAGGACCTGAAAGCAGATTGTACAAAGTGCTTGCTAGCTCCTTCACTGTGTGTGAGGGAAAGCATACGGCAGCACAGAAGAACTGCTATGTTCACCATACCCAGTTCTCCCGTGTAATGGCTTACCAGGGAGTGCTTGTCTACACAGGGAACTTACTGCCAGGCAGGCAACTTCATGTTCAACCACTGTATTGAACAGCATCCTTGGGTGGCTGTTTTACTGCTGTTATTAATGGGGTCTCTCTGTTTCCCAATTCAATTTAGGCAGAAACACTTCCTGACTACTTTCTTACGTAGACAAACAAGAGATATGAAGGGAATGAATTAGTTCAGTGTTATTCTCTTAGCTGCATGAAAGAAAAAGCCTCAGATGGCTTTGCTGTTTCATGTATCACAAATGCTTTAACAGCACCATTGGTATGGCTTTCTACATGTTCACTCTCCAATATTATGGGCAAATTCTTTTGGAGAACATACCATAACAGAGGTTCTCAAACTGTATTCTGTGGACCACTGGTGGCCCACGGAGCACTTTCTGATGGTCCGGGGAGAGCTGGCTGGTCTCATGATGCTGGCTCTCCTCTTTGCTTCCAGCTGCTAAATTGCATTAAAAGACAGCTAAAGACAAATTAAATACTTTTAAACTATTACCTTCCCAAAGCAGTTGCTGCAGTTGCCAAAGGACTGTAAGGCAGTCATGAACAAGAGCAGGGGAAACCTGTGCAAGGACATAGGTAGCATCCCATAACAAGTCTGTAACTAGGCAGTGGCTACCTTTTAAGGTGTTTGAGAACCTCTGTGTCTCACAGTCAGGATGTCTGCAGGCCAAATAAAACCAGTTGATATAATGCCTCAACATTTTTGCACGTACTTTGATTTTGAGACTCAAATGTTCCTAGAGCTGATTACCCATGAAGAGATTTCAATCTACATCATTTAGATGTTAAGGTGTCAAATCATTTTGTTGTACTTTAAACCCAGGACCAAAACAGCAAAGCAAATGAAGACAGGACAGCATGTTATATGACAATACTGCTCAAGATTTAAATGTGCACTTACCTCCTGGAGGGTTTTCTATTCTTGGAAGTAAGGCAGAATGCTGGCACTAAGACGTTAAGTCTTGCTGGCAAACACTCACAAAAATAGCATGCAAATTAAAGCAGTAAGAATCTTCAGCCTACTCCCTCTCAAGGGGCAGACATTGGCAGAGGAATATGAACACAGATGCATGCAGTGTTAGGCACAGGCAAACAGAAATGGCTGTTTCAAGAAGAGGGCACTACAAGAACTACACATACAGGAATTCTGACAGCAGAAACACAAACAAAACAGAAGAGCAAAGTGAAAGTATCAACCGTATGGTTAGTTTGCACTGCTTTCAGTGACGTGCCAAGAAATACCCTCTCGCCCTGTTATCTAAGGAGTGGCACATTAAAGGTTGTTCAGTACAGCCTGAAATGGAGTACTGCCACCTTCCTGCTCAAAGCTAGCACTGGACCACCATCCACCCTGTTCTGGAATACCAATTTGGCAAGGACAAAGGCAGTTCTAAGCCAGGGCCCTGAAGTCATTAACCAAGCTGCTTACAAGCCAATTTGGGTATATGTTCATGCCCATGCTAAAAATTGCCAATTAACTTCAAGCATGTCCATTTTGTACTTGGGTAAACAGAGTTAATTGGTGCGTGATGCAACCTACCACACTTTGAAAGCCATCTCATACATCATGAAGAGTCTGACAGAACACACCCAAAACCACCTTAGGATCACTGACCATTTACACTGTATCTCATCATAGTTGTCAGCTGCTTCTTTGTCTTGCCATCAGCGCCCAGCTGCAACACCCCCAGGACAGATGCAATCCCATGAGGAGAAACAACAACATTGTCCTGAGGCTTAGCTTTCACTATTTGATTGAAGACCTGGATTCCAACATCAGAGCTAAGCTCCTCCAGAGGGTAAAAACTGAACTGGGAACATACAGATATTAAAGTCCCAAGAACAAAGAGGAGTGAAAAGTGCCAGTTCATGATTCCTGGTTGGAGATACCTGGTAGAAAACAAGAGGGGAAAGTTAAGTCAGCTGTCACAAGTACAGCATTTTGAACCTAAATTCTAATTTACCTGAAGAGCAGGCAAGTCTTGCACACGTGCCACACACCATTCCATTCACAGAGCTCCGGCAGTGGGACTCACACCTGCATTTTACTTACCACTACCGGGATTTTAAGTCTAGGGGTTTACAGATGCAGTGATAATTGTGACATAGCTACAAATCAGTGCCTATATAAAGGACAAAAGCCACCAAGTTAGGAGACTACCTCCCACCACACCCAAGTTCAGATAGTTTTGTGCTTCAGTTAAATGAGCCTTGGCATTCTATTTAGATTGCCCTTTAGGATAAATGAGTGCTGAGAAGTGTTGTGGTATGGTCCTCACCCACTACAGCGTGATGCACAGTACACCTCATAGATAATTTTATGCTCTGAACAGAAGCATATATATATGCAAACGGACCTTCTGTTGTGGGAATTTACACCTGCCTAGAACAATAAGAGTTAGCTGCATAATTGACATTCTCAGTAATGGGAACGTAGAGGAAAATTTTAGATTTTAAAATGCAAACGTTAAATTTGGATTTCAACCTGTACTTTTCCATTTAAGAAAACAGAAAACCTAATGAATACAGAACGAAGTTAACATTCAAAAATGGGCCTATCTCATCTACAGGTCTAACACCTGACAGTTCAGTATCATTACCCATGAGCTCCTAGGAACTGAAGCACAAGAAACAGCAGCAGCAACATTTTGTTAGGACCGCTCAGTAACTGATTACAGAGAACCAAGCCCACACGTCAAACATTGAGCACTGTAACTACTAGGCTGTTTCCTCCTCCGGAAACTGCGTTCAACCCTTTTTTTTGTTAGGGCGAAGAGACACTTAGAGAAACATGCAATAATCTCCAATTTCATTAAATTATGTTCCCTGTTCACAACGTTTTTAAGACATTTCATCTGCACAGTCAACAGAACTGACTTCCATTTCCAGACCAGCCAGGAGCCTGTTCCCTCACTGAGCCGACTTCAGAAAAAAGACTGCAGAAGGTGTGCAACTGAATGAAGTGTCATTTGCATAACAAATACAAAAATAGGTCTCTGCTCCCCTGGGGCCCCTGTGCAGCATGGCACGCTTGATCCTCTAGGTGCAGCACCCCAGGGTGCTGGGGCCCAGCAGAGCCACAGCCTTGTCATTCCCAGCCTCCTCCCACACAGCCCAAGGAGCTGTGCTATCGCCAGCCTACCTACACTGCGAGTTCAAACCATGCTGGAGCACTTGACTATCAGAAAACCAGCTGGTGTTTGTACAGATTTGTTTAATCATCTTTTAATAGCATGTACTTTAACTGTGCTAAAACACTTGAAAGTGACAAATACAGCATTTCCACTTTCTTCTACACCATTTGAGGGGACAGAATTGGCTTTGTCAGTGTTTGTCGCTGCAGCACAGAATAAACCAAATGCAAAACGTGCAATAATGCAGGAATTAAGACGTCTTTCTCCCCCGAACCAATCTTAAGTATACTTCTGACCAGAGGAACTTGCTGGACTGATTTAAGTTAGGCAGGAAAAAGTGAAAACACGGTCCTACAAAGAGGGGCAATAGCCCACCCAATAATTCCTTTCCATCAACCTACTAAACCCCCAAGCAGTTCTGAAGTTGCTTAAGTACAATTCCTTCCAAAGGAGCTTTATACCAGCCATTAACTGCAATTACTCAAGCTTAGTCCAACATTTAGACTGGATTACACAAGTCACTCCTAAGTTTGTCTTGCACCCCTCACCACCAGCTATAGCAGGAAGATGTCACGGGGGAGATGAGGAGCCAACAGCCTGAGAGAAAAAGTAAACTTGCATTTTTTAAAAAATTAGAATTGTTAAGGAATATTCTTCAGCTTTCTTTGATACTAACACAAACCACCTGAAACCTCTAGTTTTGTTCTTAAGGGCAAGGATTCCCTCTCTTGCAGGCAGCAGGTCCCCACTGCTGGCAATGCTGCCTTGCAGAAGGCAAATGTGGCTTACCACTCCAAGAAAAGCCAGGTTTAGGGCTAAGGGTTTTTGTTGGTGGTTTGCTGACCATCTCTTCTCCCTAACCTGGAAACCCAAGGGGTAAACAAATTCCTACTCCCAATATTAAGCAGACTTACACCTTGACCTAGTATCTCAGCAAGAAGAAACTTAAAGGCCCTAAAACTGTTACAAGTCTTACCAGATGCACTTAGAAGCAAGCAACGGTTCACGTTAGTGCAATATAGTGAGGGACAGGGACCGTGCCAGATAACCATCACAGAGCACAGTTTGAGCTGCAGTTTGAAAACAATGCTTTTGACCAAGGCAGCTCCACCTGATCCTGACAGCAAACCAAAGGAAACTCGGCTATTTTGAGTGCAATCTACCCTTGACACCTTATATGGCAACAAGCATGGCAAGATTATGAGGGCAGAGACAGGAGTGACGCTTTGAAATCAACTAAAACAATGTTTCACTGTCATATATGCACTTCATTTGCACAAGTCTAACCGAAGTCAGACGTTTCTCTTCTTGCCTTTCCCAGAATATATAGCAAGTCTCCACGTTTTCTACTTCACTGGTGACAGTCCCCACCCAACCCAGGGTGACAGCCTCGCGTTTTCCCCATGACATGTGAAGCCTTGTCAAAACAACACAATCCTGCTCCTAAGGCCACTGCTGCAGAATTTTGGTGGGTTTTTTTTTTTTTGTTTGTTTGTTTCAACTGATTACCTCCCACATCTGAATTCATATTTGCCTAACCTCTCCCTCCTGACACACCATTAAGGTGTGTTGGTCTCTGTTTTGGAGCACTATCTCCAGCAGATACCTCTTCAGTAAGTGAAATAAAGTCGTGCAGTGCTCTGAGCATGGAAACAGAGTAAAACCACTTTTTATGACAGATTACAGAGCAGTCACTTCTTGGCCTGGTCCTGCTATGGCCACTGTGCAATTTAACCAGGTAACTGAGGAGATAACTGGATCTTTGAGCAGAAGTAGCATCCCTGTAATTAACGTTTCCATCATGGATTTCAGTATATTCAACTTCTATGTAGTTCAGTAACAAGAAGCGCATTTGCATATCCTGAAAGAAACGGCTTAAGTACACTGCTGGGAGAAGAAATCCAAAAGGACGTATGATGTGTAGGATGGAAAACAGCTGACCTGCTATACAGAATATCAACAAGCTTTCAACAAGCTTTCATAACACTGAAGCTAAAAACTTAGTGATAGTTAAATCTGAATCTAATGCTTCAGAAAACCAAACAAAAATACAAGCTAGGCATTTCTTTGCCTATGACCTTTTATAGTTTTTACGAAGTTAACTGAGAAGGAGGAAGGTGTAAAGGCAAATTCATTTACATAAATGTGGGCTTTTGAAATATGTTGGATCAAAAAAAATGTCCCTCTTCAATGTAGGCTGCCCACTTCTTAGACGGAGCACTTACAGGAAGGACAACATCCACAATTTAAACTTCTTAACATGCAATGGAAGTACTGTCACTAACCCAAAGAAATGTAGCCAGTGTCATCATGCATTGCAACTTCTTATGCAAATCCAGTTCTTAACCCTAATGCTAGAGTTTCTGAGCTAAACAGATCAGTGCCACACACTCAGCTGCATGAGATGCCATTTCCACAGCAAGCACACCGAGAACTCGACTCCCCTTGCCTCACTGAACAGCAGCACACCAATTCCTGTACATCACACTGAAGCACCAGTTATACCTGTATCTAACTGCAGAGCCTAGCCTGAGCCACAAGAGAATTTTTAGACAACTATTCCAGTCAGGCACAGAGCAGAAGAGGAAAACAGCATGTCCTATCTACACCAATGGCTCTGTGTTGTTTCATGATAGATGATGAAAAGTCTTCAGGCTACCAATCTTGGGATGACCTCAGCTTCAAGCTGGTGTTGCAAACACTAACTCTCAGACATCCACGGCAGCATACTCAACTCTCTCTAGGCTCAGCTATTCAGATCATCCCCACAGTACCTAGTTTAAATTTCTTGGATGAAATGAATTATGGAAGCAGTTATATCAACAAAGAGGACATGAATGCTTTCAGCCTGCATTTAGAGAATGCTTGTTACAAAAGCAAAGCTGTATTAATATGGATTGTTTAATCTGTGTCTAGAAAAGCATTTGGTGGAGCAATGAAAAGTTACATCTTCAGCCCCAGGCACAAAAAACTGCTAACAATGAAGATCTTCCTACAGGAAAGAACTAGCCTAGGAAGGACTTCATTTTCAGAGAGCCACACCAAGCTGCTGCAGTCTTCCCAAGAGGAAGAAGAGAAATTAGTTTGGTTGAAGATCAGAGGCAAAAAACATGATCTGAAAAAATACCCGTATTTAATATCTAAGTTGGAGAAAAGGCCTTTCCCAGAAAGGCTGAAGAACACTTTGCAGTGGATTGAGGATGAAATAATTAACTGTACATAGGTTTTCAGGTATCTGTAATGACTTCACTCCAATGAGACACCTCCAAAATGTTTATTTTGAAGCCTGACTTCAACAGCAACGATGTATAATCAAGAAACTCCTTGCAGTTGCAAGATTGATTCTGTAGTTTCTTTAAAGACTTATTAAGCATAAGGAAGTTTAGACACCAGACTGCATTTCTGTGAATAGCTGTAACCAGCAGCAAGCACAGCTAAAGGGACTAAAACTGAAGAGCAGTATCACAGCATTGCTGGTCTCACTGTATTAAGCCCGAAAGATCCCCTGAGCCCATGGGAAGGCACTGGGCAGCCCCTGTGCCTAAACATTCAGAGACCTCTCCAAGTCTGAGATGTTGACATTTCCATGCCATTGTCTTCTGGGCTACTAATTTAAAAGTCTTATTTCAATTGACATATGAGCTGAAAGAAAGCAGCTTCACTTCAGGCATTTAACTAACTCTCTCCAGCAGGACTGAATAAATACTCAACCAAGCTTGTTAACAGTCATTAAAGGAGCTGGCTGAACACACAGCAATTGTTTCTCCCAAGAAATTAGACCACTCCAGCTGCAGTGGGAAGGTCATATGCTGGGTCTTGTTTTTCAGATGATGCCCACTTGGCAGCATGGTGAAACACTCCAGCCACTTGGTAGGCTTCTCCCCACCTCACAGGTGTTCCAACTCCCCTTTTACCTAAGCCTCTTCCAAACCAAAGCCTTCAGCTTCAGTATCCTCTCCTCATCCTGAACACGAGTTCAGCCTGCTGAAGATCTGGCTTTTTTGACACGACAGATCTATGAAATGTTTCATCTTCCTCCATGTTTCCTGGTACATCCTGAATGTTGCCTCTCCCTTTTCATCTAACAACCCTTTCTTTTATTACTCAATACATGAAAAGTTTAGTATATGCAGAGCATTACCAAGAATGGATGATTGCTAGGTTTTAAACAGCTCAGTACTCACGTTGCTCTGAAGAGGAGCAAGTTACTGTCAACAAGACACAAACATAACTTATACACAGAGATAAGCTGGAAGTGATGTGTTTTTTTAAGAAATAATTTTATATGTTAAGATATTGGTCTGCCTTCAGGCACTACAGACACCATTGCACAACACTCCAAAATGCATGGTACTGGTTCTGAAGATTTCCTCTCCCCACCTTAATCCCTTCTCTGCTATTCCTATTTCTCTCAGGTTTTTAGTGCATTCTGGAAAGCCTGTTTGGCTGTGTCCAAGAAGCCTACCCTGCCAAGTGGGAATTTCCCTGCAGAGCATCGGCTTGTAAAACCAGCTGGTCCCACACAGGAACCATCTCTTTGTCCAAGCACTGCTCCCACATGAGCAGGAAGTTAAGAGTTTCGTGCTTCTTTAAGCAGAGTCCTGACCACCACCACTTTTTGGGAGTTTCTGGTAAACATGAAGTGCAGAGAAGTCCATTTCAAACTGTCTACAGCCTCAGGACCAGGGTCTCCAGTTCACAAGCCAGATAGATAACTGGAGAGAAAAATCAATCTTCTACAGCATTTGGTAGTGGTTCATGGTAGTTCAAAGATCAATTTCACATCATGCAAAGCTGACCAGAGTTTTTTAGTTCACCACCGAGTTGTGACCATACAACAATTACACAGGTACTATTCATAGTTTCAAGAACATAGATAGGCATTATGTATCATTTGCTTTTACTTCTAGCCTTCATTTATATGTGATTTAAAAAGCCAACTTTAGCTCTGCTTCATGAAGCAAATACAACTTACAGGGCAGGAGGCTTATGGAGACTATTCTGGTACTGCATAATTCTATCACCATTTTCAAAATTTGTGTTCTCTTGTTACTGTAGGCTCAACTACTATTGCTAAAGTTTCTAGGTATTATTTATTCCTGTATTTAAAGTAGAGCTTCCACAGAATTCTCCAAGATCTATTATCAAGTCTTACAGTATCAGGAAGATTATGTTTTTAATAATAATCAGAGAATTATGTTTTTAATTTACTGGTATCCCTTTATTAAAGAAGTGGTTTTGTTGATCCTAAGTTCTTTATGCAATGTGGTTATTTTAACATAATGAAGAAACAAGCATGGGACAGTCAGCTCACCAAGATTAATGCTGCAGAACCAGTTTCTCCAAAAGAGGGAGCACAGCAGTGTTTCACAACATGGTGGGGAAGTTCCCTCTTGTCTGGATCCAACCCAGTAGAAGGAATAGGGGTTCAACAATCATAGCATTTGCCTAAACTCAAGCTTCCACTTCCATTTTTTTTTGTGGAAGAAAGACCTCATGGAACCACAGTTCCCATATTTACTGTACATTAACAATGCTCACTGTGCAACCACAGGCTCATTAGGAACCAAAGGCAAGCCTACAGCACTGCAAGCTCCCATTAATAAGGTACAAGGTATTAACTTCTTGGCAATGGGCTGTGTAAATACAGATTCATGAAGGAAATAGTCCACAAGGTGCTGGACTGGACTAACAATGGCTGATGTTTTATCAGGCACCTCACCACCACCTTCACCCTAAGTTCCCCTCTGCTTTAGGATTTTACCATCTTTTCTTCCTTAAAAAATATTAAAGGGAAACCCTTACTCATTTTCACTTGTTGCAGATATGTTGGTGTCATCTGACAGCAAGACTCTCACACCACTACATCCCTGCAGCGCAAACAAATCTGGTTCTCCTTTTCCAGTGACTTTTCATCTGCTGGCCAGTGACACATGCCCCACCTCTTGCACCTATCAGGCTAGGAGAGTAGAAATAGCCTTGTGGAGATGGCTCCATGGTCAGTTGGGAACTATGTGGAAACCTGTGCTCGGAGAAGATTGAATGCCAAGGACTTTCCAGGATACATCCTTCTTCAGAAGGGTTAAGACATCAGTATCTGTAACACTTGGACTTAAACAACTGTCAAGTAAAGAAAACAAGTATCTGTATAAAAAATAAAGGAAACTAGAGGCATAGAATTGAGTCCTCAAGCCAACAGTGAAAATTTCAGTAGAGCTTTGACACTACAGTTGCTGCAGAGTAGAAGAGAGATGACTGTTTGCCTTCAGATTCTACACTTTTTAGGTTTAGGTTACTCTACAAAAGAGTTACTTGTATTTCCTACTAAGCAATGCTCCAAAGCCCAATTCCCATCACTCTACACTCTATGGTTCAGTTGGGGTTTACAGCATAACTGAAAATTAGGTTTTCTATGGAGCCATAATATTTTTACATTGTTTACATTTTTATTACTCCTGGGAAGTTAAGAGAGGTGGCAGGATCTATCAGCCACACAACATCTAACTAAAGCCAATGCATGCTGGGTTTAGAGATGCCCAGTTGGTAACAGAAGATGGGGAGACAGTCTCCCAAGGGGACTTAAAGAAACCTCACTTAAGGCAAGTAACTCAATATTACTAAGCTTTTACTCATCCCTCCTCCTACAAGAGGAAAGGCTGTGGCAGTAACAGTGTAGGCAGTTCTCTAAAGTTACATGGATACAGTCAATACAGTCATTTCACCATAAAAAATAAATTGGAATTCCAGTATTCTCTGTTTGTAACAAGAACTTTCATAAAAAACTTGTACTTACATAAACTCACTGATAGCCAAGACCTGACACTTTAAGCATTTTTAAGTAGGGAATGCTATCAAGTGACAAAACACTTGGCGATCAGGAACATCGCTCTAACCATTTATTGCACTTGTGGTTAGAGATCTGCAGAGTAATAAGTGACTAGCCTTTTATTTATTTATTAATCACACTGTACAACATTAGCAATCAACCACTTCCTATTTGGAAGCTAATCCTTATCTGAAAAACTAGATAACAAATATCACCCTTAAAGTGTAATGTAGACAAATTATCAACATTTAAGATGAAAAAAGCATATTTATTTTCCATATCCAGGACAGCACCACTGAAACAGACCTAAGCTCACAGGAACATGAGATACTAGTTTTTAGTGGCCTTTTCTCAGCCACCCTAGCTTGAAGGTTACCCCAAAAGAGTAAGGACATTCATATAGCAAGCATATAGACATTTACTTATATTCATCTTTTCCCCCCAGAAAGCTCCAGAAGCAGAAGTAGCCAACCACAAAAACATCAGAAGCCACAGATGCTGTAAGGATGCAGGAATGACGCCTTGTGCTGGGAACCTCGTCCATATGCTCAGGTAGACACCTCCTCAGTCACCTGCAAGAACCTTACATTAACCAGTTAATAAGAGAATTACCAGCTATTTGAAGACCTGTATTTAAGAAAATACTCTTTGTTAAACTGACCTCACTTCTGACTGATCCCACTGGCTTTACTACAGGTTTCTGGAAAGACAACTTAAATTTTCATAGTAAAAAATGGGACAACTGAGTATGAACGATGCACAATACTTCTCCAAGAGCAGGTCGTGACCTGGTATATTAAACTGTCTGATTCAGTTCGGCTTGAGAGTTTGTAGGCTGAGTTGTGAGCTGTGTTGGCTGAGAAGCCTCCACAGAGTCCATCACTATTTCTGTAACGCAGATGACGAACCTCTGCAGAGGAAGTAGGCAATTAGCTGGGAAAGCAGCCTCTTCAACTGAGCTGCCAGAGCAGCTGGAGGCCTCAGCTTGTTTAACTGCTGAGAAAGAGTAGTTCATGTGGCTTTCTGGAAGAGGAGGGTGTAAAGCAAGATGGAGACATATAGCTAACAGATAATACATCAACTTCTACCTACCATTTCTTAGATGCCTTAAGGATGTAAAGTTATAGGATAACAGAATGGAAGAGGAAAAGTTAGTTATGTTCAGTTCTCCTCTTGGTTTTGTACCTGTAATCTGTCAGAGCCAATGGGAAACTGCCCCTCTCCTATTAAAACAAAAAAACCCTCACTCAGCCTTCGGTCAGCAGAAGCTTACAGTTCACACCAGATGACAGAGCCATCTCAAAAGCAGTGAGAAACATCACTAAATACCACAGCATGCCCTTCTGCAGGAACAGAAGCCTAAAGTGCAAGTTGTTAAATACACCAGTAAGCATTTAACTAAAAAAAAAAAAGGCTTGGTCAAAGCTACATAGCTGATGAACATAAATTCATATTGCCTGTACATCAGCCAAACCAAGAGAGCTAGAATGTAACAGCATTTCTCTCTAGTGCTTCTGGAGACTCCAGTGGGACTGATGACTGTAGGTTACAGTCTCTTGGCAACTCACTTCTCACAAACCAACCTACCTGCATGCCAAGGCCACTACATACACACAGCCTTAAACAGGCTTCTTCCATTCAGAACTCACTGGCGATCAGTTTTAATGCCTTCCACAATTGCTTTCATGGTCCCGTAATACTAAAGAGAATTTCAGGCTGCTGTTTCTAAAGTCCAGGATGACAACAGGAGAGTGCCTGAAGCCCACACTTTACATCACATGGCTGCGCATGGTCAACAAAACTGACATTTTGACCATGGGGAGATAATTTCACAAGATGAATATGCTTTCATACTTAAATTGCTTTGTGGCATAATCATCAGACCCCAGCATGAGGCACCTTCTGATTTCAGCCTGAAAATAAGGGAAAAAACATCCTTCTGGCCTAAAGGTGAACCAGACCACAGAAAAGATACAGCAGCTGCCAAAATGCATGTTTTTCCACAGACACTGTTCAAGGAGAGGCGTTAACAGATTTAGAAAGCATTTCAGTTAGCACTTAACTGTATTTCAAGGCCATGGCAAACAGCTCAAGAACCTACAGCTTATACTAGCGTTGCCACTAAAATTGCCCCATCCTTTTCCTGTCCATGACTACTGGCTCTCACCTCAGCAGAGACCTCAGCTCTGCTTGCAGAAGTATTCGCATAAGTCAAGTATGAACTAGACTCTATCCCTAAAGAGAGACAGGAACAAGCAGAACACAGGACAGCTTTTTTCTCCATACCGTGTCAGCCTAAACGTTTGTGTAGCTGCAGCTGTAGAATGCTACAACCTTTTTGCTCTCCTCCCACCACTGTAACCATCACAGAGGAGACATACATGAACATGTACATGGTTACATGTATCAACTTTCTCATTTTTTACAGAAAGAAGCTATCTACTTTAATAATAATAAAAACCTTCTTATATTTTCATAGGTCCCCAACTTACACTGAATCTTTAAATTTACACTAAATCGTTAAATTCACATGTAGGTAACTGACTACTCCATGTTTCCACTACCTGCTCTTCAAAGCTAACAAGAGGCAATTCTTTATATCACTCTGCTTATTCAAAAGATGTTTATGGCTAGTATAGGTGCCCTGAATTACATGGTTCTTACAGGCCAACACTTTGCTGTAAAATGTGATTTGTTAGCTATGTCACAGGTGACTGGGAAGATGCCCAGAGGCATGTAAAGATGACTTTATCTAGCAACACTTTACAGATTAGTGATGATTAATCCATCTTTTCTCTGTCTTCTCTTGTATAAAACCTTTGACCTTAGAGAATTGCAGAATTCAGTTAACAAACCCAGTTGACTGGAAATGTTTTGATGATTAGAATTAATTTCCCCCTGATTAGTATTACAAAAGTATGCTCTTTCATGCATGCTTGTGATTAAGCAATTCAAGCAGCCCAGACAACCCTAACCCCAGCTTCCAAGAAAAACCTTCCACCGAGCCTCAGCTCTTTCAAGAACAAGTACAGTAGCTGCCTATCAAGAGTTAAAAGCCACTACCAGCTGCATGAGCCAGGTAGATGCTGTGCCCACATCACAGCAACAACACAAATCTCTAGCCAGAGCTCCACTGAACAGATCCCTTGCTGTGGATGCACACAATTTATATGCATCTCCACTGTAATTCATAGCAGTAAGGTGAGGTGGTTATTTTTCAATATTTTTACACACACACTCACTTCAATCTAGTCTAAAAACACCTGGTGCAACTTACTGGGCTCCCTGCTTGATATATTTCTGCCTAACAATATCCTGGCAAGAAGCTCTAGGATGGGAACACATTTCTGCCTGTGTGATTTAGAGACCCAGACTAAAAGTCTCCACATGCCACAAAGACATGCTATTCTCCTGGTTGTCAATGACAACACCAAACAGAAGCTTCAACATTTCTGTGTACACCTTGAGACAAAATCCACTGCAGGTTTCTGTTTTCCCTTTTTGTTCTGACATGAGTTTCTATTGCCTCCCACATGAGATAAATAGAGCTATATATAGATATAAATATATGTGTGACTGTAGTGATGGCCATATCACCAATCAAAGCAAAGAGGAGTTCTTATATCATCTTCATACCTGGGGAGTGCATAAAACAGTAAAGCCCAGAGAAGCTGCTTTTCAGCATCTCAAGAGCACTGAAAAAATTTGCTTATGGGTTGCCTGACATACAACTTGTCTAACTGTAAAGAGCTGTGGACTAGCATTCATCACTCGAAATCTGCTCCTGTGTCAAACAGCTGCTCTTCTCATGAGTTTAATCACACCCCCCAAAGCGCTAGAACTCCAGCCTAGTACATCTTATATGCAGTTGAATTAATCTACTTCATAATTCTGCTTTTTTATTTGCACTGGTCTTCACCTCACGCTTCAAAGACTCATCTGAGCGCTCAGCAGACATGCAGCTGCTTTTCACTTTCCTCAAGGATGTTTGAAGCTACACAGCAGCATAGCTGCTTACACCTACGGACATTTTATGAATAGTCCCTACAAAATCAGGTTTCTAATGAATTCCTATGGCAAGCTGGGGACAAGACATTACTAAATGCTCAGACAAGAGAAAGTGAAGGAAGGAGAGGTCATTTTTCAGTGCGGTGAGAAAAAAGGTCAGTCTACCAGGTTTCTCTTTCAGGAAGTTGCCAAAGAATGCGATTACAACCACAAAAACCAAACCATGTTCAGAATCATATGTAGACATGAGAAAGGGGGAGAGAAGTAAATCGCACTGAGGCCGCTAATCCATAAACATATATTCCCTAGTTTTATGGGAAATTTGACACTTTAACATCTATTTGTTAGTACAATAGTTTCTCTAAAGGTATTTTTCTGTTAAGATCCTCCTATACTGCACAGCACTGGGCCAAAATATCAAACGCTGTTTTCACTAAGAGACAAAAGACTCTCTCCTGAGGCATACAGTGCATTTCCAAGTCTTCCCAGATACACGAAGCAGCTCCCGTATCATTCCAAAGTGAGCCGAGGTCAGAGTTTTGGCTAACCAGTTCTCCGCTTCAGCACACAACGTGATGCCACCAGCCCTATCCAAATCCCGTTACAGTATCAGAATATCACCCCTTCCTCCCCAACCGGCAATGGCTGTAATTGTTTCTCCCCCGTTACTCTATCATTCGACATGCCAAGAAAATTTCAGTTACTAACTGAATTATGATTTATTACTTTTATTTAGCACGACACCAGCAAGCTCTCTCTCACAGCACACAAGAGACACGAATGGAGCGAGCAACTTCCAGTTTCCAAGCTCTCTCAGCGCAGCCGATGCTCGGGAAGTGCCACCTCTCCCGCACCCGGGAACGACGCGTCTCCCGCGCCGCCCGGGACGCGCCGGCGATGCTGCGACCCGTGGGCTGCCAGCCTTAAAACCCGCTTCTTTTGGGGGAAAAACCCTTCCTGCTTTCAAAAAGCCAACACGCAGAAGAAACTCAGCGCGCCAGAAGCCCCGCTCCCGGCACAACGCCCACGCACACGGCGCTGGGAAACTTGTGAGAGCAGGTAATAGGCAGCGCACAGCGAGGAGCCGCCGGAGCGACCCCCGCGGCCGCGGCCTCCGGGTTGTCAGCAGCCAAACTGTGGGTCCCTCGGTTCCCCCCACGCGGTGCCCCGGCCCCCTCCCTCCCGCCGGGCCCGCTCTGACTGCACNCCAGGGCAGCGCTGCCCGCGGCCGAGAGCGGGGCTGGGGGCGAGCCCCGGGGGCGGGCTCGGCCTGGGCTCCGAGTGCTGGGCGGGCCGTAGTCTCGGACCCCCATCGCCTAGGCCCGGGGATGCCCTGGGCATGCCTCGGAGATCCTGCCCAGCCCCGCTGGCTCAGCGGGAGGCGCACCAGCCGTGTCGGGGAGAAGGGGAAGCCGAGGCAGCAGTGGAGGTGCCCACGGGGCGAGGCTCGGCCCGGCAGGACGGCAGGAGAGCCAGGGGGTGGTGAGAGTAAAGAGACCACCGAGGCCATCGCCATGCGGTCCCTTCCTGGCAGTGGCGTGGTGGGAGGTTGGAGGATTTCGGCTAAGGGACACCTCCCCGCAGCATCCAGGCCTCCCCGTGTGCTCCCCACTGCACCCACGTCCTCCGTAAGGGATGAGGAAATGCCTCAGCCCGGGACCTCCATCCCTTGTATGGCACTGGGGTTTTAATCTGCACAAACAACGAGAGGAATCTGAGGGAGGGGAGTTGTTGCTGCTCCAGCGCAACAGCACAGGCACAGCGGTGTGGCAAGAACAGAAGTGTAAACCTGGGAAAACACACGTTAACCGTAACAGCCCTGGACTGACAGCCCTGGACTCCTTGACTGACAAAGCACAAGAAGGAATTTCCACACTTCGTACAAAAACAGCAGTACTGACAACTTCAGAAACACCGGCAGTGTGTCAGTGCAGCAGCGGACAGCACTGCCTTGTTAAGTCATCGTTTCTGCTCCCGGTTTCCAAAAAATTTTTCATGCATGGCACAGTTCAGCTTTGAAGAAACAGGATGAGTATGCAATAAACCACATTTCTTCCCTCAGGAGTTTGGACTTCTCTGGATAAAAAATCAAAACAACCCATCTCCTGGCATGAGCCGGAGCAGCAGCGGTGGCAGCTGCTGTTGGTCTTTAGGGTGGAGAGCCTTGTGTCCATCAAGGTGGCACTCTCAGTACAGGGGCCCTGTGCCTGGGCAAAACCGAAATGATAGAAAGAAGGATGAGAGAGGTGGCACAGCAAGGCAGTGCATGGAGGCAAGGAGCTCAGCCTCAGTCAGGGCAGGGGGAATTAGGCCAAGATAAGGTACTGGTGCCAGAAGGTTGGGCTATCCAGGAATGGTTTCTTCATGGGCAGTGCCAGCTGACATTTTTTTGGCTATTTACTAACTAGCTCGATTTTTAATTAAAATTTAGCTTCTTTTCCCAAAATGTTTCGTACCATCATTTCTACACAGATCCATTTCTGAATTGAGAATAGAGATTAATTAAGAAACCAAAAAAACCCACAAAAATACCTAACAGCCACCTTTTGTACGATTTTTCATATTAGCAGAGACAACCCCTGGGTATCCATTTTCTCTCAGGGATGAAGGCAGAAAGCTGTGTAGACCATGTCATGTCTCCTGCCCAACTGCTTAGCATCATGAAAACCACATGGGAAAATACCACTGAATGATTTTAGGAGCATTTTGGTACAATCTGGCTTGTGGAAAGGCAGCAGAAGAGCTAGACCCTGACTAGCTAGCTGAACTCGGATCTTGGAGCAGGAATCCTCGTTCTAGTCTGACAGCCTGAAGAGCTAAGCCAACAGCAAAGCCCCCAAACTTGGGGGCTCAAACGCCCTCAGTTTGAATCTGAATCCAGCCCTCAGTTTGGATCTGAATCCAGCCTCTGCATGTGCAGATTTTGTATTCTGTCTCCAGTAGAAATGGGACAGGTATAAAGAAGTTGTATTCCAAGCAAATTACATGAAATTGTCCAAGTTTTGATTCCACCCAGTTTGGACAGCACAGTTCCAGTCCAGTGAAACTGGAGCTAAAGAGTAAAAGCCAAAAGTGCAGTTCCTCCCCTTAGTTATTGCCACATAGCCCACGGCTCATTCAGTTCCTGCCTGTGGGCAACCACCTCCCATCCCAGCAAGAAGTCACTGTTCCTTCTCCCTAGCAAATGGTTTATGTGATCAAATTTGTGCCCACTAAACAGTTAACTAGTCAGGCTTTATGGAAAGAGTGAAGCACCACACCTACTAAGTACTTTGCATCAACAAAGAACTAATTTGTGGAAATCAGGCAGAAATAGCTGAAGTCAAGAGAAGTTTGAGGTGAAGCTGCCTGAGATTTGCCCACCCAACCAAACAGCTGCCAAAAGGGGAGCACTACCATCCGCTCCTTTTCTCCCTACCCTGCTCAGGGTCTCAGAGCCTCACCAACTCTGCTGCTTGCCCAGTGCTTGTGTGAGACATCTCATCCTGGCAGGGAAAAAAAAAATAATGAGTCTTTTTTTCTGACTTATTCTCCAATTCCTTTAGGTGGGACACACTTGGTCGCTACTAGAATTAATTTCATAGATAAGTACCTATGCACAGAGATGAAAGATGCATACATGAAAGCAAAATTCACTGACAAGCTGCATGTGCTGTGAGGCTATACTTAAAAGCAGAGAGGTTCTTCAGATGGTATCTCACCTTAGAAAGGGCAGATTTCAAACTGTACACCACATTGCTAATGAGGATAGAGGAAATCTCATCCATTTTTTCCACTTGATGCAAAACATCGCTTCCCACAAAGGGAAATGTTGATGTTTCCCTATATGATTTAGGCTGAAAGAGGAAGCTGACAGGCAGAAAGTCACGGTGAAATAGAAAAACTGGCTCCAACACAAACAAGCCTAAGCCTGACAAAATAGGCTGTAGTTTTAACACACAGGTTAGGAGAAGACCAAGGCGAAGGCCCTTAAAGAAATCTACTGCCTTTTGAAGCCAAAAATTTGAAAGTAACATATCTCAAGCAGTTCAGATAGGAAATCCTATATAAAAGGAAAGGAAAAAAAAAAAAAAGGAAACATCCCAGTTCTCATCCATGTTTTAGAAAGCTAAAGTAAAAAAATATGGTAAAAGTGATAAGCCTAAAGAATTTATTGTTTCAAGTATGGTTTTGACAGGTTGCCAAGAGAATGGTGCTGCTCTATGGAGAGTAGAAGAAATGACATTTTCTTTGCTCTAGATTGTTATAAAATTTTCAGTTCTTTACCAGCCCCCAGATGGTTTTTATAACCCCTTCAGAGGTTGCAACATATTGACTGAGAAATACCGATTTATATAGTAAGCTCCACTCTCTTATTGCTGGCAAAAATTACTGCTTTGTATCTGTGTATACGCACAGTGGCTGAATATAAATAAAACCCCAAAAATAATGAGATCTGAGGCAAAATCCACCACCTGGCAGTACATTAAGTTGGATGAAATTTCCCTAAATTTACACTGGTGTAAATAAGAGGAATATTTGGCCCTAAATCTTTAAGGTGAACTTGGGACTGAGGATTAAAAAGTTTGCACTCTGTTTCACCCTGCATACAAGCAGACTGCCTTCATTGGTGGCAGAAATAGGGAAACATTTCCAATTAACAATTCTTCCATTTTTATTGGCTTTCACTGTGTTAATCTGAAGTGTTTTACCTGGGAAGTGTTGGTGACCTGGGACACAACAGGCTTACAACAGAATCACCACAGCAGGTGACCTTAGCACCTCAGGAGGAGCAACTCTGAAATGCTTTGCCGGTAATAAGCAAATAATTACTGGAGTAAACGGTATGTCCAATTTTGGGGTTTTATAGACCACTATAATCATCTGTATTTTGTACATTCATGAGGGTATAAGACAATTCTTACTGAATGGTGACTTCTCAAAGAATGTTTAAATCCAGTAGTGGACCATGAAGAGCTCATATCCCTTGGGTGACTAAGCCTGTGCTTTTGCTCTTGCCTACACTTCTGTACAATCAGGCTGGTGGTTTGGCTCACTGGGTGACTCTGGTCACTGCTGAGACCGCCTTGGTACAAAATACCAGAGTACCTGCTGCTGTGCTCCAACACACAGCTCGGGAGGAGGTAGCACCCCTTTCTTCCTGTACCTCAGGGTTAGGTGGTCACACAGAACACGGGGAGTGTGATTTAAATTCCACTGAAGGCAGGAGGAGAGTTGCCGGTATTCCCAGGAGAAGTCTCTGTCCACCCTATCTGAGGCTTTTCTGGAGCAAGAGAGAGCTCTTCATTTTGGTGCCTTGCTACTTTTCGTTAAATAATTAAAAATGCATTTGAGCAGGCAGAAGGAAAGGAAGAACATGGCATCGTAGCTTCATATTTAAGTCATCCTTTGCGAGGGTGGAGACTGCAGTTCTGCTCCTGGCTTGCCAGGCAGGATACTTTTGTATTTTTCATTAGTCAGCCAGTGGATAAAATACATGAAGAACCCTTCGGCTGGGCAGAAAAGTTTAACTGATATCCTTGTTCTCAGCATCTCCTCTGCTCCTTTGCATTGCAATACCTCACTCTTCTTGGAGCTGAGCCTTAACCCGTGCCCTATAGCTCTGCACGGGGAAAAGCAGAACTGCTGCTCTAAACTCTCTGGCAGTTTTCATTATGCAGATTTCGAAACCTTTAGATCACAAACTTTCTCTGTCAAGGCACGCACACAGGTCCCAGCTCCTTCAGCCCCCGTCTCGGCTGAAGCCGTCTCACGCTGATACTAAAGCAGCAGTGAGCTGCTTCCAGATTACCTTGGATTTGTGTGGATTTACGGCTAAGTTCCATCAACGAAGCTGCTTCTTAAACTTTTTGCACACTGCGTTTAAGTTGTAGGACCCAAGTGAGCAGAGCTGGCGAAGTTTTAGTGTTGGTTCAACTATTCCTGCGCACTTGGACAGCTGTTAAAAGAGGAGGCAACAGAACAGCTCCAGACCTGAAAAAAGGCAGCAAAACAGACTTGGCAGAGGGAAAAAAGCACAGGCAAGTCAGCTGGCTCAGGGGAGGCAAGTCAGAGGAACGAGCCCAGCGCACAAACAAAGCAAATGGCAGCCTTGAGGCTGGCCCGGGTCCTGGTGGGGCAGATCTGAGCCCTGGCCAAGGCATGGCTGCTTCCCAAGGCCGAGACAGACGTATGTGGGCAACGGGGTCAGCGAGGGGGATGATCTGAATGAATGGCAGCGGTTTTTGGCTGAAATTTGCCTGTTACTTCAGGCCAGAAGTGGTGCCATTTGCCACTGTAAATACCCTATTCAAAAACATGGTCTCTATGACACTCAGCTGAAGGACTAAAGACCTCATCTGCAACTCCTCAGTGCTAGGAAAAGCCAGCACTGCTTCGTCAAGCCTAAATTAACTTCCCTCGGTGTGGGCAGGATGTAGCGCTTAAACTCCTTTGACATGTATTTCCTAGAGACAAATGGCAATTCCCTCTGTGGCCCATCATTTACTATCTACATAAAAGCAGAAGGAGATGATTAGAGTGGGGGAACTGCCCTGCTCTTGCTATATTTAGTGCCCTGTCAGCTCAGCCTATAACATTCTGCTATTCAGTTGTAAATAATACTCTAAGGAGGGGAATAAAATGACTATCAAACACGGAGAAGCTGGTACAGAAAAGCAGACAAAAGACTGTAGGTCCAGAACGCACAGGAATAAACCTTCTACTTGGGTTTAAGAGGTGAAGGAGGCATTAATGGAGCTCATCCCACCACCTGCCCCATGGCTGGGAATGATAGGGGGTTGCAGTCTTTGGGGTCTTCCAGCAGAAAGCTGAATAAATCAGTCAGCCTCGCTGGCTCCTTCTACCTGGCACCTGTCAATATCGTCTGACATGAAGGCTTCCAGCACTACACCTAAAGGAATTCTCACATTTATATTTCAAAAAGTGCTGGGAGGCCGCACATATTTCTTTTACATGTATGTATTTAAATCTATTCAAATTTGTTCCTCCTAAGAGTGAATTCCTCATCATGAATCATCATCGGGACTTATTAGCTTAAACTCTACACAGCACACACTTGTAAGGAAAAATACAAATTATATATATGCCTTGAATAATCCTGTGGTAGCTGGACATCTTACAGCAATAAATAGATTTTCTAGCAACAACCTTCTGAGGTAAAGTGTAAAATTCCCATTTTACAGAACAGTAATGGAGGTAAAGTGGTCAGTCTATGGCTGTTCAGGAAATCTGTGGAGATGACCCCAGATCTCTAGTACTTCAAAATCTTTGCTAACCCACAGGACCAGCTGCTTCTAAAACCAGATGGAAAAGTAATGCATAAAGGAAAAGAACAAAGAAAAGGGTTTGGTTTGCTTTGGTTTGGTTTGCTTTGGTTTGGTGCAAACGAAGAGTAAAAGAAGAAAGCCATTAACAAAGCATTTTCCCATGTGATTCAAATTAGGGCAGCCCATAATGGCTGAAGACAATTGTGCTTTTATTCTTTTTCAGTGATATTTTCAACTTTGGGGAAGTTTTTGTTGTTCTTTTGCCATTCAACATAAGTAAGTTGCGTTAGTTCCACCACCAGAATGATTCACTGCACTGAAGAAATTCAGAACATCCCCAGTAGAGGAAGTACATTACTAAATTTTAAATCTTGACCACATCAATACAGATTTTTCTGTGCCAGGAAACAATTTGTCTACACTCTAGAGGAAATGCTCTCTAACAAATGAAAAATGAATCCTGTATTGTAAATCCCACTTAAGTTCTATGGGTTGTTGTTTGGTTTTTTTCATGAGTAAGAAATGAGTAAAAGTAAACAAATATACTTTTGGATATGAACCAAAAAGACACATAAAACATTAGTCAGGCTTTTAGCCATAACCTGTTTGGAGATC
Organism: Mystacornis crossleyi; assembly: GCA_013400655.1. Lineage (NCBI taxonomy): Eukaryota > Metazoa > Chordata > Aves > Passeriformes > Timaliidae > Mystacornis > Mystacornis crossleyi. The sequence continues at coordinate 16,144 of VYZQ01042098.1, read as the reverse complement.
CACGGCCTCAGTGAGTTTTTGGTCATGCTCTTCTGGAAATACACAACACATAGTTTATTCAAGATAACTTAATGCAAACAGCTTGAGGCATTTTGGTTACAAGCTGTAGGTTTCTTTATTACTGACTCATTCTTCTGGATACCTGGTGCTGGCTCCACATTTTGCCTGAGACAGGTTTTTGTAGATTTTTAGTTTCTTCAGTTCTTTCAAACTGAAAAAGAAGAGAAGAGGTTATAAGGAATGTAAAACAAAACAAAACAAACAAAAAAACCCCCAACCCCCCCCCCCAAGCCCAAACAAACAAAAAAAAATTCACACACACAAGAATTTTAATTTTTATGTTTCTATTCACTGTTTTATGGCTTCTTTTGTCTGAAAACTCCCAAAATTCAATTTTAAAAATAAATATTTATTAAACAAGCATTTGCAAAATGTGCTTGCCTGCCAATTCCAATGAATACTGAAGTTATTAACCATTTTTCCAAGACTACCTAGGTGTTTTCATTCTCTCAGCTCATAATACAGTTCAGTGCATTGCCTTCTCCGAGAGCTAACTCTGAAGCAGCAGCACATGAAGGCACTTTGCATTTGATTGAACAGAGTTTGGATCTGTTCTGTTCCATATGCTGAACTGTAGGACATGCTTGCATAATCTATTTGCAGGAGTAAACCAAAAGGCCTGGAAGAAGGGACATTTGATATGATAAATAATGAGAAGTTGTAGAGGTAAGGCATTTAGGACTATTTCCTGCATTTTATTGATAGGGAAACAATAAAAAGCTAATATTCTCTCCAGAGATTTACAGATTAAGAATTCAGGGTTTTGGTTTGAGGTGGTTGTGTTGTGTTTTATCCACCCACTCAAGTGACTTTTGGGGCTAACAAGTACGTTGTGTCCTCTGAGGATAAGTTCTGAAGAGAAATTCAATATTCAGCCCAAGAATATTAAATCAATTTTGATTACTATTCTCTTTCAGAGGTCTGTAGAGACAAACAAGGTTCAGAGTTTTGATTTCAACCTGCTTGGATGAAAAAGGCTGCTGCTGAGCCTGTTGGAGAAAGCAAGCTACGGGCCTGCTCAGCCAGCAGCAAACCCCTAAAGGACAAAGAGGAATGCTACGCCTTTGATTCCCCAAAGGTTCGAACCACCCTCTGAAATAATTAGCAGCTGCAGCCTGTAATCACTGGCCACTCAGGCAGGAAGGAAACCCAGCAGCAACCAGGGCCCAATGCAAATGTCCCTTGCTCCTGCCTGAGCCAACCTGGCTGCGCTTTGGGCACCAGGGCTTGCCCTGAGCACGGGACTTCAGCTTTCTGTTCCCACAATCTTCCCTCCTCACAGGGCAGCCAGACCTGACACCTCAGCCAAACCTCAGCATCTCACAGCCTGCCTTTTTCCCCAAACAAAGGCAGCTTGAGTTTGCAAGCTGATGTGACACACAGGAAATGTTGCTTTGGTAGTTTTGCTAAAATAATGTATAAGATGGCAGATCAGGCAGTCTTTGGCTAAAAGTACAGGGTTTTTGCCTTTCCACAAATAACATACTTCAGGTCTTGCTTTGAAAACACTGTTATTTCTGAGCAAGATATTTCTGGTCTCTTTATTTTCCTGCCTGCACTTAAACTCTGATCATGCTAATGATCTTCATCTTCTGTGCCTTCTGTCATGTTTTTCGTGACCTCTCT